>MU968411.1:80120664-80266207 GCA_034641835.2 Pinus albicaulis
ATGGAATAGCAAAGCAAATAAAGGATTGAACAACAATTCTGAAATAGAACAGCAAGTCTAAAATGGAACAGCAATTGAATAACTAAGTCCCGCAGGTTGTAACCAAACTTAATCTATTAACTCAAATGCATTCTTTGCAATCAAATAACATTCTTTCACTCTAAAAGCAATTCACACAAATCACACTAATGGAACAGCAATAACTATTAATGAATTATGGAACAGTACTGATAAATCAGAAACGCGCACAACACGAACGTTTAGTATAACAGCTCTGTAACAAAACAGTAAGAACATGCAATTAACTCTTGAAAGGATTAATAACTTGATGCGGAGTCAACACACGATTCTATCTGTAAAAAACCTCAATGATTCAATCTTTAACAAAGCATGTAATATGAACTTATAAAGCATATCAAATTACCAAATAACAATGATAAACAAACCACACAAAAGTCAAGTCGTAATGGTACAGAAGCAAGTGTCCTTCGGGGCCGGGCCCTTAGCCTCCAAGGATACACCGCTTTAAGTTAATCCAGACGCAGAGATGAAATAATCACCAAGCTTTTATTAATGCATCGGTCAAAAATACATTGAACCAGTTCTCAACGAGACTCAATAATCAAAGTTGATGTTTTACAGAAAATTACATAAAAGCGTATCCTATCTATCAAGCTAACAGTGTTGTCCCTTTATATAAAGGTGATGGCGGAGATGTCCAAGTAACATGATAAATAAAGCAGCGATCCCTCAGGATCGAAGATCCTGAGGGATTCGCCAAACTGTTAATTCTTCATCCTTTCCTTTCTTTGGCGCCGAGCTGGTGTCTTCTCCTTCTTTTCCGAGCCGATTTGCTGTAATCTATTTAGCCTTGTTTGCATTCGGTTCTCGTTCAGAGGGACAGCAGTTATCTCGACTTTGTCCTTTCCTTTGGAACGGAAATTCCTCGTTTTCTCCTTTTCCTGTACAGAAAATAACCATTATCAGTGGCTAAGTCTTGCATATCAATTCTCACATGTTTTGTTATGGTTCCTTATTACTTTCCAAATTCATGATACAAAAAGGTTCACAAATTCTATTAAAAAGCCACTGAAATAGTCATCAAAAGCATACCGCGGGACCCCTTCCACCTCACGTAGAGATAACCGCCGTGTCGGCGCCGTCAGGCCACAGCTGGCCCTCGGCGGTATGCGAACCAGGGAGTGGCCGATATGCTCAGCCTCAAGCATCGGTGGTGTGAGGGCTCTGCATCATAAACTGCCCTCGGGAGGAGCTACGCAGCACTCTGAAAAAGTCTCTAGAAATGAAATCCTCCCAAGTGATGCCCTGCTCCGCCAACTGATGTGACACCAAGATTTTGATTAAAGCGAAATGATATATACTCCTGTACTGCTGCACTGGGCTCGTCTTCTTATGCACAAATGTCACCATCCTCTCTATGTTGCGGTGTATGAAATACGGAATATTCATCATACGCACCCTTGTGAAGTGCATCAGCAAACGAACATGATATGAGAAAAGACGAGCATACCTGCCCTCACAACTAAAATATTGAATGATGAGCCTCATGAGTGGTGCATACTCATCTCTCAAGAATCTGAATGGAAAAACTCTGCTCAAGTAAGCCACATATCCAGTTTTAATGTATGGCTCATGTTCTGCTTTCTAGCCAAGCACTTACTTGCTATTCTGTCTATGTTCGGTGTGCCGGTGGTGAGCAATAGTCAAAGGTGATGATGAAATCAACCCCAGCAAGGTTTGATCACCCAGCAAATGAAGAGACAACCGGTCGTGCTAATTCACGATGAGGTCGGGTTTTTGGCCGTCTCACAAAACTGAAACATGACAGAACCAGAAAACAATCCATAGCTAATGGACATGCACCTGGCCAGGGCCAAAGAAGTAAGGCTCTCTCTCTTGATGATATTATCTAACTTTTCTCTGCGGGAACTAGTGACTGTGCAACAGCCCACTTGAATCAACGCCCGACCACAGCTCATATTCGACTACGTCTCGACATATCTCGATCAAGTTTTGGGCAATGTGTACAACGATGATATGAATCTGGGTAAGCAAGATTAGGATGTATGTTTACCACTCAACCAATATTCCCATCGTCAAAGCACTATCAAGGAATCAAATTATGGATAAAATCTCAGCTTTAAATGGACTGAAAAAGGCACCCTCTCTGTTTTGAATGCAAATTAAATTTTGACCAAATAGGAGCAGGCCACCTTCAAAAGTTTGAACACATCCAGTCAAAGGAGAGCATGGCTTTAATAATAATATGTCTGTCTATGAGTAATGACCATAAAGGTTTCAATGGGCCATTTGAAACAAAGACATGAGCATATTTTTACATTGGGCAATGTGACCCATTACAAACATGGGCAATGTGACTCAAAGGGTTTAAATATGGTATAACAAAAGCAATGGTTGCAGTGGTATAATGGGTATGAGAGCAACTTGATTTTGATGTTATATGGAAGGCTGGCCATATCACTGTCTTAAGATAGCAAACACGTTCTTTCCACCATTCATTTTCATTTCAAACCCTGAAAACAATGATATTATGACTTTTTGATGGTAGCTTGAGTCGATTCCAAGCCAATCTGGGCGCGCAAACTGAATTTCAAAACCCTGTGTCTGCGTGGGTCGCGCAGGCTCTGCGTGGGTCGCGCAGCCCAGGTGGGTCGCGCACCTGCAAACCTACACTGCTGAACTGACTCTGCGTGGGTCGCGCAGCCCAGGTGGGTCGCTCTCCCTCAACGTGGGTCGCTCAGCCCCAAAACTCTGTCCACGCACTTCAAAACTCTGAAATCAGCCCTCCACTTTGCAAACACGATTTGGGAGCTATGAAATTGGTTCAAATGAAACTTGTTTGGCTTTTATACATGTCACAAATATCTTCACAATCAGATTTTATTTCAAATCTAATTTCAAACCCATATTACAAATGTTTTTGTAATTTTCACTTTTGGCTTTTTCAAATACAAACTTCCTTTGGCTTTTTCGAGGTCGATACTAATGATTTTGTTGTCTTCTTGCAGGGATATGGCTATCTTGGCTAGAGAAAAGACCAGGGGTCTGCTTTTTACAATGTCTTCATGGCGGAACAATTACAAATTTATTACAAAATGATAATGGCAAATTTCTAGTTCCAAAACAGAGTTTTGGACTAGAAATGTATTTTTTTTAGAAAATGCTGATGATAATAAAAATAGAAATCCAAGTACTGGACTCTCCTCACCTTGCAGGCTTTATGACCAGTATATAAATGACTCAAAAACCCTAGACACCAAGACCTAGGACACTTATTGACATTTTAATGACCTCATACATAATGACAATGACTATAAATAATTTTTTGAGGAAATATTTTTTAAAATAGCGCTGCAGGTATAAACATGAGGAAACAAAGGACAACAGACCCCCTCGTCAGTTTATGGCATGATCCTAGTGAAATGCAACGAAGTGGAACAAGCGAGACACCTAATAATGAATATGCAAAAGATGAAATGATCACTGACGGAGGGCTGCAAGGACCGACTCTAACATTGGCTCCAATGGGGATGGTGGCTCCATGGAGATGCCAAGAACAGCAAATCTCTGGGGGAGTCAGACAGTGCCTCTCATCCATTGGGCGATGGAATCATTATTTGAACGGATAACACAAAACCTTTGACACATTTATTGAATGAAAACTTGACTGAAAACTTGACTCAAACCGACTCGATGGAAAACTGAAATAATCTTGAAAAAACTGACTCAACAGACCAAACACAAATGACTCATGACTAACTTAAAACAAGACTTTACAAAGCTTTTGGAAAAAAGGCAGCAGTCCATCAAGATTTGAAATCATGATGACAACCACCTGCATACTAATGAAATATGTACAATCATGTATAATTGGCTTTCCAATGTAACCAATCCAGCAGATGGCTACACCCCAAATTTCTGCTCTTACTCTCCCTGAGCAGGCGGACTGATGAACCTGTAGGCAACTCAAAATAACCACTGAAACCAAAGCTCATGACAATAAACCAGGCAACATTTATCCTTTCTAATGTTTGTAGAAGAATGCTGAAGGGATCCTGAAAATCCTGAAGCACTGGCTTATCTGGAGATCCAGCTGCAAAAATACTAGTATCCACTTCATTCTGATCTGAAAGGACAATTGATTTCTGAGGGATAGAAATGCACAAATCTGCCATCTGAGTGTTAGCTGTAGGTTCCTTGACCATGAGCAATTCTGGCATATACTCTTCAATTTCATGATCTAGGTCATTCTTAAACAAAAAACAATCTTCAAGGTTATTAAACATGACAGCCTTATCATCTTTGTGAAGGAAAAAATTATCTGTTTGCTGATCTACACAACTGATTACAAGACAATCATCTTTTTCAAAAGAGGAAGAGGTTTCACCAACACTTTCTGTGTACTGCAAATCTGCTGTAGCTTCGGCTATAACAAGACCTTTCAAAAGCTGATCTATCTCATCTTCAGACAAAGGAGACAATGCTTTTTGTTTTCTTTTGCTCAAACAATGATTATCTTCATATGACAAGGCATTCAAACTATCATTCATAACTGAGTTATTGAAAGGAGATTTATCACTTACTTGCACAAAGATCTCATTCTGATTTTCATGAACTGACTGAATTGCTTCTTCATGAAGGTTGTGTTCTAATGATGGGCTGACAGTATGACTGAGAACATTTGGATCCATTATTGTGTCTTCTGCATCCCAGATGATTTCAACAGCAGAGTTTTCCTTGATGGGTTTCAACACAAGATATGCTTGGTCATCATGATCTGAATCTGAATCTGAAGTAGTTGTCTGGACATTATCACAATCTGCAATTGGAACTGGACTTACTTGCATGCTGCTGTCTTCCGTGGGCAGATCTGAAATGACATTCTGTCTTTCATCATTTTCAGCCATATGGCCATCAACCTGCTGCAAAGTCTCCTGAGCACCTTGATAGGTATCCTTTAGGTTCTCTTCATTCTGCTGAAATGGATTCTCGTACAGGGCCTCCATGATTTCATCATTCATGAAATTATCATCTTCATAATATTTCTCCAGGCTTTCAATAAAAGTAGAAGCATGTTTGCAACAGTCATGAACTAAATTTAATGATGGATAAGATACTTGATATCTTTCAATGAACAAGGCATGAAAATCCTTCAAACAGTAAATACAGGCCATCGGCAAATTTTCATACCAAGATTGGGCTTCACCTTCCAGAGTGGCTAGGAATATCTTCATCAAACAATCTTCAGGAAAAGCCACCTTCAACTTGCGAATATGCATGTGAAATCTAACCAAATGTAAAGCAGCATCTTTCTTACCATCATCATTAAACGTAGGTAGATTCCTTGACCAATCTACCTTGGGCATCTTATTCGGAAAACCTGGAATGTGATCTCGGCTCAGCAGAGACGTATCTTCCTTGTGATTCGGTCATCTTGATGGATTACGACTCTTTTGATCTCCCTGGGTGAAATCACCAACTAGCATCAAATTCTGGTTTTTAGGTGAATGAAGTCACAGGTGAATGATTTCAGCATATGGAGTAATAAATAGTTTTTTCTGTGTGATCAGATGTGAACTTGATACATGTACTGGGGCAATTTACAAATCAAAGGACACATTCACAAGCTAAACCGGAGATCGACTGAAGCAGCTTTTATCTACTATGCACTCGCAGAGCAATGTGCAGTTCGAAGGCTACCTGGCGTGACTTCAGACTCCGTCTATAGCAAATGAAAGTAACAAGCAAACCATTTTCTTTCCCAGTATGGTCGCCACTATGTTAGCACTCAAATCTACCTCAGGCTGAAATGAAGTAAAACTCAAGGCTACATCAAACCACGCTCAGCCTCGTAGCTAGCCCTACGAGGACAGGAGAGGGCTCTCTCCATCAATCTCGAGAAAATAAGCAATAGAATGCGAGATGACTTACAATAAAAACTGATTTTAGGCTAGTAAAGAGATAGGTATGTTTGATTTTTGGTTTTTTGAGTTTTCGCTGGAGTAATGGGAAAACAAATTTTGGGTCCGGGGATAAGGTCAGACCTTTGCAGAGTTCAAGCTAGGGCGAGGTAGGTGATGATCTTGATGCTTTAAATTGGATTTATGGATAGATTAGACCGACGAGGAGCTGAAGAGGGCAAAGAAGAACTTGGATCCTCTCCAAACAGCTGAAAACATATAGAACTAACTGAATTCAAAGGCTAAGCATTGTAAACAATGGATTCAACCTTAATCACTCATTCAATTTAGTTCAGAAGCATAATGAAAGGATGGCATACATTAAACATGAAGAAACTTACAGTAAACAAAGAAGAAACATCATCAAGAACAGAACACCACAAGGATCCCAACAAGTGCCGCAAAACCCCTGATCTTTCCTTAGCCAAAATATGAAAAGTATGTACAATAGTATCAAAAGTATCCCAAGAGTCCAACCTCTCCAACTTCTGAAAATGATTGAGAAATTACAATATATAGATCACTCTAACACCTTTCCCCACCTCTAGGGGTCGAATTCCCTCTTCAGGGATCAGTTTCAACCAATTCTAATCATGGAACTACAATCTAAGCAGCTAACAACTTGCCTCTAAAAGAGTGGAAACTGATCCATTACATGATTTTTTACTCATTTGAGAGTGAATCTTCTAGAAGAGATAAAAATAAGTCAAAGTTACATGCCAAACATGAATTTACATCATAAAAACCCAAGAATTCTATCCATAAGCAAAACTGGTCCATAATAGGCGAAATACGGAGCTGGCAGCTGAAAACTCAGAAAAATCTCTAGGTGGGTCGCTCCTGAACTGCGTGGGTCGCTCATGTTCCAGGCTGATTTTGAGGTAGCTCCCAACATCCAAATTGAGCTCATGATAGCTCGTTGGAAAGCCCTGGATGTCTACTTTCCAACCCAAGTGGAATTTCTGAATTTGGAGTTGATTTGACCCTCCAAAACCTCATTCTCCTAGAGGTACTTCCTGCTGGTGCAAAAGGTGGCAGCAAGGTGGTTTTCATGGTGTTTTTGAGCTGTTTGACCATCCAGATTTTGTTGAAATGCTAAGTTGACTTCAGAGGATGCATATTTAACCATGAAAAATCCAAAAATGTAAAAATATCCTTCAGCAAGTGTCTCAAAAAAATGCGAGCGCATGAGCGTGCGACCCACGTAGCTGCAAAACCTGTTTTTTAGACCAAAAATTTGGAAATGACAAAAATTTCTCCGAATTTGCCCAAATTCGGAGCGGAGGTCCTCCATCATGTGTCTTGCCCAGTCAATGAAGCCTCGGCCAAAATCCGAAGTGGATTAGGCCTTTTCCGCCGTCGAAGTGCCTTGCGCAACCTCCTCTTCATGATCCTCAGTCTCGCTTTGCAAACATGCATGCGAGCCCAATAATGGCCTTTCATGTGGCGAAGCATGTCTTTGTCTCGGTTGGCCTTTGCCAACAGCTTCTCCAGATGTATATTTACCCGCGTGAGTACAGTATCTCTGTCAGCTGGTGTCATGTCACCGGGCCTCTTTCGATTCCACTGTCTGTCCTCACGGATTTGGCGCACCTCATAAAATGTGAGCTCATCCTCAAGCTGTTTGTTGCGTTGCTCCAAATAGTTAATCACCCACTGAGCCTTCTGCAATTGGTCTTTCAGCTGGTCATTCTCGGCCCTTTGCTCCTGGATGACTTCCCTCAGCTTCGAGCTAGGAGAGCCCGTATCAACATCAATGACTGTCATATCGGTGTCCCGGCCTCCTGATAGGCCCTCATCATGCATGGGCCTCTTGCCCCTGTCTTGTACCTGTACCTACACTGGAGAATAAAACGAGACCCTTTCCACATCACGTGGGATAATACTACGGCAGTGTCGATGAAGTCGACGGATTACTTCCACCTCACGTGGAGATAGTACCCGCCCAGTGTGTTTATAAATAAGGCCTGGCCTCGGTAATAATACAGACTAAAGGCTGACGATCATGCTCAACCTCAACATGTCCTCTAAAGTTGTGAGGGCTCTCTGCATCATAGCTCTCGGGAGGTGCGTGGCACTCCACGAAAAAGTCTCTAGAAATGAAATCCTCCCAAGTGATGCCCTGCTCTGCCAACTGATGTGACACCAAGATTTTGATCAAAGCGAAATGATATATACTCTTGTACTGCTGCACTGGGCTCGTCTTCTTCTGCACAAATGTCACCATCCTCTCTATGTTGCGGTATATGAAATACGGAATATTCATCATACGCACCCTTGTGAAGTGCATCAGCAAACGAACATGATATGAGAAAAGACGAGCATACCTGCCCTCACAACTAAAATACTGAATGATGAGCCTCATGAGTGGTGCATACTCATCTCTCAAGATTTTGAATGGAAAAACTCTGCTCAAGTAAGCCACATATCCAGTTTTAATGTATGGCTCATAGTGAAACTTCTCTAACTGCTTACCCTTGCTCCATTCCTCGCCTATGTTCGGTATGCCAGTGGCTTGAGCAATAGTCAAAGGTGATACAATGAAATCAACTCCAGCAAGGTTTACCCGATCACCCTGTAAATGAAGAACAAACAGTCGTGCTAATTCACGATGAGGTCGGGTTTGTACAACCATCTCCCAAAACCTGAAACATGACAAGAACCGAAAACAATCCATAGCTAATGGACATGCCTGCAACCGAGCCAAAGAAGTAGGCTCCTCTCTGCGATGATCACCACTCCTATTTTCTCTGCGGGAACCCCGTGGCACATTACCTTCAGCCACCGAATCATTGCCTGATCCTGGCTCATATTCTGACTCTGTCTCTGACATATCTCTGATCAAGTTTTTGGGCAATGTGTACACTGATATGAATGTAGTGAAAGCAAGATTAGGATGTATGTTTACCACTCAACCAATATTCCCATCGTCAAAGCACTATCAAGGAATCACATTATGGATAAAATCTTAGCTTTAAATGGACTGAAAAAGGCACCCTCTCTGTTTTGAATGCAAATGAAATTTCGACCAAATAGGAGCAGGCAACTTTCAAAAGTTTGAACACATCTAGTCAAAGGAGAGCATGGCATTAACAATAATATGTTTGTCTAGGAGTAATGACCATAAAGGTTTCAATGGGCCATTTGAAACAAAGACATGAGCATATTTTAACATTGGGTAATGTGACTCATTACAAACATGAGCAATGTGACTCAAAGGGTTTAAATATGGTATAACAATAGCAATGGTTGCAGTGGTATAATGGGTATGAGAGCAAATTGATTTTGATGTTATATGGAAGGCTGGCCATATCACTGTCTTAAGATAGCAAACACGTTCTTTCCACCATTCATTTTCATTTCAAACCCTGAAAACAATGATATTATGACTTTTTGATGGTAGCTTGAGTCGATTCCAAGCCAATCTGGGTGCGCAAACTGAATTTCAAAACCCTGTGTCTGCGTGGGTCGCGCAGGCTCTGCGTGGGTCGCGCAGCCCAGGTGGGTCGCGCACCTGCAAACCTACACTGCTGAACTGACTCTGCGTGGGTCGCGCAGCCCAGGTGGGTCGCTCTCCCTCAACGTGGGTCGCGCAGCCCCAAAACTTTGTCCACGCACTTCAAAACTGTGAAATCGGCCCTCCACTTTGCAAACACGATTTGGGAGCTATGAAATTGGTTCAAATGAAACTTGTTTGGCTTTTATACATGTCACAAATATCTTCACAATCAGATTTAATTTCAAATCTAATTTCAAACCCATATTACAAATGTTTTTGTAATTTTCACTTTTGGCTTTTTCAAATGCAAACTTCCTTTGGCTTTTTTGAGGTCGATACTAATGATTTTACTGTCTTCTTGCAGGGATATGACTATCTTGGCTAGAGAAAATACCAGGGGTCTGCTTTTGACAATGTTTTCATGGCGGAACAATTACAAATTTATTACAAAATGATAATGACAAATTTCTAGTTCCAAAACAGAGTTTTGGACTAGAAATGTATTTTTTTAGAAAATGCTGATGATAATAAAAATAGAAATCACAAGTGCTGGACTTTCCTCACCTTGCAGGCTTTATGACTAGTATATAAATGACTCAAAAACCCTAGACACCAAGACCTAGGACACTTATTGACATTTTTAATGACCTCATACATAATGATAATGACTATAAATAATTTTTTGAGGAAATATTTTTAAAATAGCGCTGCAGGTATAAACATGAGGAAACAAAGGACAACAGACCCCCTCGTCAGTTTATGGCATGATCCTAGTGAAATGCAACGAAGTGGAACAAGCGAGACACCTAATAATGAATATGAAAAAGACGAAATGATCACTGACGGAGGGCTGCAAGGGCCGACTCTAACATGCATGATCCTAGTGATATGCAAAGAAGTGAAACAAGTGAGACACCTAATAATGAAAATGCAAAAGACGAAATGATCACTGACGGAGGGCAGCTAGGGCTGACTCTAACATTGGCTCCAATGGGGATGGTAGCTCCAGCTCCGTGGAGGTGCCAAGAACCGTAGAACTTGGGAGAGCAGACAGTGCCTCCATCCATTGGGTGATGGAATCATTATTTGAACGGATAACACAAAACCTTTGACACATTTATTGAATGAAAACTTGACTGAAAACTGACTGAAACTTGACTCAAACCGACTCGATGGCAAACTGAAATAACTTGAAAAAAACTGACTCAACAGACCAAACACAAATGACTCATGACTGAATTAAAACAAAACTTTACCAAGCTTTTTGAAAAAGGCAGTAGTCCATCAAGATTTGGAATCATGATGACAACCACCTGCAATACTGTTGTGATATATACAATCATGTGTAGTGGGTCTTCCAATGTAACCAATCCAGCAGATGGCTACACCCCAAATTTCTGCTCTTATTCTCCCTGAGCAGGCGGACTGATGAACCTGTAGGCAACTCAAAATAACCACTGAAACCAAATCTTATGATAATGAACCAAGCAATATTTATCCTTTCTAATGTTTGCAGAAGAATGCTGAAGGGATCTTGAAAATCTTGAAGCACTGGCTTATATGGAGATCCAGCTACAAAAATACTAGTATTCACCTCACTCTGATCTGAAAGGACAATTGATTTCTGAGGGATAGAGATGCACAAATCTGCCATCTGAGTGTTAGTTGTAGGTTCCTTGACCATGAGCAATTCTGGCATATACTCTTCAATTTCATGATCTAGGTCATTCTTAAACAAAAAACAATCTTCAAGGTTATCAAACATGACAGCCTTATCATCTTTGTGAAGGAAAAAATTATCTGTTTGCTGATCTACACAACTGATTATAAGACAATCATCTTTTTCAACAGAGGAAGAAGTTTCACCAACACTTTCCTGATTATGTGTGCACTGCAAATCTGCTGTAGCTTGGGCTGTAACAAGACCTTTCAAAAGCTGATCTATCTCATCTTCAGACAAAGGAGACAATGCTTTTTGTTTTCTTCTGCTTAAATAGTAGTTATCTTCATATGACAAGGCATTCAAACTATCATTCATAACTGAGTTATTGAAAGGAGATTTATCACTTACTTGCACAAAGATCTCATTCTGATTTTCATGAACTGACTGAATTGCTTCTTCATGAAGGCTGTGTTCTAATGATGGGCTGACAGTATGACTGAGAACATTTAGATCCATTACTGTGTCTTCTGCATCCCAGATGATTTCAACAGCAGAGTTTTCCTTGATGGGTTTCAACACAAGATATGCTTGGTCATCATGATCTGAATCTGAATCTGAAGTAGCTGTCTGGACATTATCACAATCTGCAATTGGAACTGGACTTACTTGCATGCTGCTGTCTTCCGTGGGCAGATCTGAAATGACATTCTCCCTTTCATCATTTTCAGCCATATGGCCATCAACCTACTGCAAAGTCTCCTGAGCACCTTGATAGGTATCCTTTAGGTTCTCTTCATTCTGCTGAAATGGATTCTCGTACAGGGCCTCCATGATTTCATCATTCATGAAATTATCATCTTCATAATATTTCTCCAGGCTTTCAATAAAAGTAGAAGCATGTTTGCAACAGTCATGAAGTAAATTTAATGATGGATAAGATACTTGATATCTTTCAATGAACAAGGCATGAAAATCCTTCAAACAGTAAATACAGGCCATCGGCAAATTTTCATACCAAGATTGGGCTTCACCTTCCAGAGTGGCTAGGAATATCTTCATCAAACAATCTTCAGGAAAAGCCACCTTCAACTTGCGAATATGCATGTGAAATCTAACCAAATGTAAAGCAGCATCTTTCTTACCATCATCATTAAACGTAGGTAGATTCCTGGATCAATCTACCTTGGGCATCTTATTCGGAAAACCTGGAATGTGATCTCGGCTCATGGGAGCGTATCTTCTTGTGATTCGGTCCATCTTGAAAATCTCACAGCTACTGATCTCCCTGTAGCGAAGTCACCATGAAGCATCGATTTCTGGATCGTTCAGTAAATGAAGTCGCCAAGTGAATGATTTCAGCCTTGTGATGTCTGACCGTTGTTCACCATCAACGATCAGATCTGAACTTGATACATGTACTGGGGCAATTTACAAGTTAAATACTACGATTACAAGTTATACCGGAGATCGACTCAAGCAGCGTTTATCTACTTCGCTGATGCATAGCAACAGCGTTTCGAAGGCTACCTGGCGTGACTTCAGACTCCGTCTATAACAAGCAAACCATTGAGATCTTCCCCAGTATGGTCGCCACTATGTTAGCACTCAAATCTACCTCGGGCTGAAATGAAGTAAAACTCAAGGCTACATCAAACCACGCTCAGCCTCGTAGCTAGCCCTACGAGGACAGGAGAGGGCTCTCTCCGTCAATCTCGAGAAAATAAGCAATAGGATGCGAGATGACTAACAATAAGAACTGATTTTAGGCTAGTAAAGAGATATGTATGTTTGATTTTGGGTTTTTTGGGTTTTCGCTGGAGTAATGGGAAAACAAGTTTTGGGTCCGGGGATAAGGTCAAACCTTTGCAGAGTTCAAGCTGGGGCGAGGTAGGTGATGATCTTGATGCTTTCGAATTGGATTTATGGATAGATTAGACCGACGAGGAGCTGAAGAGGGCAAAGAAGAACTTGGATTCTCTCCAAACAGCAGAAAACATATAGAACTAACTGAATTCAAAGGCTAAGCACTGTAAACAATGGATTCAACCTTAATCACTCATTCAATTTAGTTCAGAAGCATAATGAAAGGATGGCAACATTAAACATGAAGAAACTTACAGTAAACAAAGGAGAAACATCATCAAGAATAGAACACCACAAGGATCCCAACAAGTGCCGCAAAACCCCTGATCTTTCCTTAGCCAAAATATGAAAGTATGTACAATAGTATCAAAATTATCCCAAGAGTCCAACCTGTTGAATGCCTCAGAAATTACAATATATAGATCACTCTAACCCCTTTCCCCACCTCTAGGGGTCGAATTCCCTCTTCAGGGATCAGTTTCAACCAATTCTAATCATTGAACTACAATCTAGGCAGCTAACAACTTGCCTCTAAAAGAGTGGAAACTGATCCATTACATGATTTTTTACTCATTTGAGAGTGAATCTTCTAGAAGAGATAAAAACAAGCCAAAGTTACATGCCAAACATGAATTTACATCATAAAAACCAAAGAATTCTATCCATAGGCAAAACTGGTCCAAAATAGGCGAAATACTGAGCTGGCAGCTGAAAACTCAAAAAAAATCTCTAGGTGGGTCGCTCCTGAACTGCGTGGGTCGCTCATGTTTCAGGCTGATTTTGAGGTAGCTCCCGACATCAAAATTGAGCTCATGATAGCTCGTTGGAAAGCCCTGGATGTCTAATTTCCAACCCAAGTGGAATTTCTGAATTTGGAGTTGATTTGACCCCTCAAAACTTCATTCTCCCAGAGGTACTTCCTGCTGGTGCAAAAGGTGGCAGCAAGGTGTTTTTTATGGTGTTTTTGAGCTGTTTGACCATCCAGATTTTGTCAAAATGATAAGTTGACTTCAGAGGATGCATATTTGACCATGAAAAATCCAAAAATGTAAAGATCTCCTCCAGCAAGTGTCTCAAAAAAATGCGAGCGCATGAGCGCGCGACCCACCTAGCCACAAAACCTGTTTTTTAAACCAAAAATTTGGAAATGACAAAATTTTCTCCGAATTTGCCCAAATTCGGAGCGGAGGTCCTCCATCATGTGTCTTGCCCAGTCAATGAAGCCTCGGCCAAAATCCGAAGTGGATTAGGCCTTTTCCGTCGTCGAAGTGCCTTGCGCAACCTCCTCTTCATGATCCTCATTCTCGCTTTGCAAACATGCATGCGAGCCCAGTAATGGCCTTTCATGTGGCGAAGCATGTCTTTGTCTCGGTTGGCCTTTGCCAACAGCTTCTCCAGATGTATATTCACCCGCGTGAGTACAGTATCTCTGTCAGCTGGTGTCATGTCACCGGGCCTCTTTCGATTCCACTGCCTGTACTCACGGATTTGGCGCACCTCATAAAATGTGAGCTCATCCTCGAGCTGTTTGTTGCGCTGCTCCAAATAGTTAATCACCCACTGAGCCTTCTGCAATTGGTCTTTCAGCTGGTCATTCTCGGCCCTCTGCTCCTGGATGACTTCCCTCAGCTTCGAGCTAGGAGAGCCCGTATCAACATCAATGACTGTCAAATCTATGTCCCGGCCTCCTGATGGGCCCTCATCATGCATGGGCCTCTTGCCCCTGTCTTGGAACTGTACCTGTACTGAAGAAGAAGGCGAGACCCCTCCCACATCACGTGGAGATAGTACTCGTCGTGTCGATGAAGTTGGCAAGACCCCTTCCACCTCACGTGGAGATAATACTCGCCGTGTCGCTGCAAATAAGGCCCTGTGGCCTCGCTGATATGTCTGAACCAAAGGAGTGATGATATGCTCAACCTCAAGCATGTCCGGCTGGTGTGAGGGCTCTCCTGCATCATAAACTGCCTCGGGAGGCTGCTGTGGCACTCTGAAAAAGTCTCTAGAAATGAAATCCTTCCAAGTGATGCCCTGCTCTGCCAACTGATGAGACACCAAGATTTTGATCAAAGCGAAATGATATATACTCCTGTACTGCTGCACTGGGCTCGTCTTCTTCTGCACAAATGTAACCATCCTCTCTATGTTGCGGTATATGAAATAAGGAATATTCATCATACGCACCCTTGTGAAGTGCATCAGCAAACGAACACGATACGAGAAAAGACGAGCATACCTGCCCTCACAACTGAAATACTGAATAATGAGCCTCATGAGTGGTGCATACTCATCTCTCAAGAATCTGAATGGAAAAACTCTGCTCAAGTATGCCACATATCCAGTTTTAATGTATGGCTCATAATGAAATTTCTCTAACTGCTTACCCTTGCTCCATTCCTCGCCTATGTTCGGTATGCCAGTGGCTTGAGCAATAGTCAAAGGCGATACAATGAAATCAACCCCAACAAGGTTTACCCGATCACCCCGCAAATGAAGAACAAACAGACGTGCTAATTCACGATGAGGTCGGGTTTGTACAACCATCTCACAAAATCTGAAACATGACAAGAATCGAAAACAATCCATAGCTAATGGACATGCCTGCAACCGAGCCAAAGAGGTAGGCTCCTCTCTGCGATGATCACCACTTTTTTTTTCTCTGCGGGAACTCCGTGGCACATTACCTTCAGCCACCGAATCACTGCCTGACCCTGGCTCATATTCTGACTCTGTCTCTGACATATCTCTGATCAAACTTTTGGCAATGTGTATGCTGATATGAATGCAGTGAAAGCAAAATTAGGATGTATGTTTAACACTCAACCAATATCCCACCGCCAAAGCTCTATCAAGGAATCAATTTATGGATAACATCTCTGCTTCAAATGGGCTGAAAAGACAACATCTCTGTTTTGAATGTAAATGAAGAAAAGGCAGCATCTCTGTTTTGAATGCAAATGAAGTCTTGACAAAATAGAAATAGACAACCTTTCAAAAGTTTGGACACATCCATTCAAAGGAGAGCATGGTATTGACAGTGATATGTTTGTTTGCGAGTTATGACCAAAAATGTTTTCAATGAGCCATTTGAAACAATGCTAACATTGGGCAAACAAAGACATGAGCAAATGCTAACCTTGGGCAAAGCGATTCATTACAAACATGAGAGATGTGACTCAAAGGTTTGATAAGGCATACAATAACAATGGTGACAGAGATATTATGGGTATGAGAGCAGATTTGATTTTCATGTTTTATGAAAGGCTGACCATATCACTGTTTCAGACATCAAACCCATTTTTACACCATTGATTTTCATTTTAACCCTGAAAACAATAATCTCATAACAGTGGGGTTTTAAAATCCATCATTTGCATATTAGAATCATGTATGACGACACAAAAACGCTTGCAAACCCCAAGTGATTGAAGAAAACCTGCTTTGAAGGCAACTGGAGTCAATCGGCGCTCACAACACAATTCCGGAATGCGTCTGCGTGGGTAACGAGCTCGGTTTGGGTCGCGCGGCCCGGGTGGGTCGCGCGGTGCAAACCTTGTGCTAAACCCGTTCTGTTTGGGTCGCGCAGCCCAGGTGGGTCGCGCAGGCTCAAGTTGGGTCGCGCAGCCCTAAAACACTGTCCACGCCTTCCAAAAGTCTGAAATCGGCTTTCACTTGGCAAATACGATTTCGGAGCAATGAAATCGGTTCACATGAACTTGTTTGGCCTTTATATATCTCACAAATATCTTCTCAATCAGATTTCATTTCAAATCTAACTTCAAACCCACATTACAAATGTTTTTGTAATTTTCACTTTGGCTTTTTAAATACAAACTTTGCTTTGGCTTCTCTGAGGTCGATACTGATGATTTTATTGTCTTTTTGCAGGGATATGGCTGTCTTAGCTAGAGGAAAGACCAGGGGTCTGCTTCTACAATGTCTTCATGCGGAACAATTACAAATTTATTATAAAATGATAATGACAAATTTCTAGTTCCAAAACAGAGTTTTGGACTAGAAGTGTATTTTTAAGAAAATGACGATGATAATAAAATAGAAATCACAAGTGCTGGACTTTCCTCACCTTGCAGGCTTGATGACTAGTGTATAAATGACTCAGAAACCGTAGACACCAAGACCTAGGACACTTATTGACAATTTTAATGACCTCATGTATCATGACAATAACTATGAATAATTTTTTGAGGAAATTTTTTTTTTTAAATAGCGCTGCAGGTGTAATATGAGGAAACACAAGATGACATAACCCTTCGTCAGTTCATGGCATGATCCTAGTGATATGCAAAGAAGTGAAACAAGTGAGACACCTAATAATGAAAATGCAAAAGACGAAATGATCACTGACGGAGGGCAGCAAGGGCTGACTCTAACATACTTTACTCAAAAATTATTCTATTGTACATTAGAGTTACATAGAACAATATGCACAAGATGTTTATTTTCAAGATGTGTATGCTAGTTTGAGTCAACGGAATCAAGTTAAAGAAAAATATTATCACATGCATAACAATTTGTTGTTTCATTTGGGCAAGTTGTGTATACCACAAGGAGAGAGGCTAAGTGTCATGAGAGAAGCTCATTCATCTCTTATTGCTGGACTCTTTGGGGTAAGTGAAACAGTGGCGCATCTACATAGTTTTTGCTATTGGCCTCGCATGGTAGATAGTGTGTCACGTTTTATAAGAGGTTGTTCTATGTGTGCAAAAAGCGTGCCTAGTAATAGGAATCTTGGGTTGTACACGCCACTACCGATACAATCAAGGCCATGGGAGAGTATCTCCATGGACTTTGTTGGATTTCTACCTATGTCAAGAAAACTCCATGATTATCTTTATGTAGTTGTGGATAGATTCAGTAAAATGTGTATACTTATGCCATGTAAGAAAACCATTATTGTTGAACTCGTTAGGAATTTTTGGTCCAATATTTGGAGTATGATGGACACAAAGTTGAAAAAGAGTACTAATTTTCATCTGCAAACCGAGGTGGTGAATAGAACCGTTGTGCACCTATTGAGAGGATATTGCAGAAAACATCATAAGTTGTGGGATGAGAAAATGTATTACATTCAGCATGCTTACAACTGGGCCAAGAACTCTTCAACTCAAACATCACATTTTGAAGTATGCTTTGGGTATTTACCAAAATTGTCATTAGACTTCATCTTTGGGAAGGATGTTGCAATAGATGGCCATAGTGATATTGACAAGGCTCAAAATTTTATTGAGAAAATTCAGATTATACATCAACAAGTTCAAGAACAGCTTGAGAAAATTAAAATCAAATACAAGGAGAGGCATGACAAACATAGATTTTATCACAAGTTTCAAGAGGGAGATGAGGTATGGTTGCACATTAGCAAAGAAAGGATGCAAGGGGAAGGTAAAAAGCTCAAACCCATTCGCTATGGTCCATTAAAGATCATAAAGCAAGTTGGTAATAATGCATTTCAACTTGACTTGCCTTCATATATGCAAATGTATTCAGTTGTTAATGTTGAAAACTTACGTTTGTATGAGCCACCTTTGATCTATGATCAAATAAGTGATGCTCAGTTTCCTTATGTTGAAGATTTCTTGCCAGAATTTCTGGATGAGCTCAAGGAAGATACAATTATTGACAGGAGGACAAGAGCATCTAAGAGGGGAAGTGTTGACTACCTTCGAGTTGGGCTCAAAGGCACTGAACCAAGCAAGTCAAATTGGATGGAGATTGGAAAGGTGAGGGAGTTGTACCCTCATCTACTGAATAGGTAATCAAGTCTTTTGGGGTCTAAAAGCTTCCCAATGGGGAGGAGTGATCTTCATAAGTTTTTCTCAAAATTGAAAGTTACAGGATTGGGTTGAAACTAGGATGGTTGTGTAGATCTCGTCTTCCTGATTCCGACACCGTCAATGGTTTGAAAAACCGATGTCGTATGAGGGATATATCATGTTTTGATCAAATTCCCAAACAGCTAAATTTTGTGATAGGGTTGACTAGAATGCCCAGTCAGCATGGAGGATGCACAGTCAGCAAAAGAAATATTCCTTTCCTCAAAACCAGTCCCAGGCTGACAAGTGGCGCGATATTATTGGTTGGATGGGTTATACGTTTTGGTATGCGGACCAATCAGGGGGTGACACATGGACAGCCCTGAGACCACCATGTGTCCCCCAAATTTCATGTTAAAATTTTGGTTGAGGCCACAGGAGTCGAACCCTGGACCTCTGGCATTCACACATAAGTCTCCACCAACCGAGCTACAAGTGTACTTAACCTATAGGTTAGTTGGCTTATTGATAAAGTTTATGAAAATTCAATGTGGGGGTTGGGGACCGCCGGCAGTCCCAACCCGCCAGCGATCCCTACACGTTGTCACATGGTAGATGTCAACATAACCACTGACGTTAACTCAAAATGTAACCTTCGATGTTAAACCATCCCGCTTGCAGTGATAAACCTTGTCACATGTAACCAATGTTTTCGCGCGGTTAAACAAACGATCTCCAAAACTCCGCAACATTTATTATAACGATTTTGACGTGTCACATTGCCACGGTTTGTTAACATTTCTCCGCGTGGTCAGCAACATTACCCGGAGTTTAAACTCATCCAACCACAGTTCAAACTGTGGGTTCCACCAACTGTTACGGTCAAGCCTGGTTTGGGGTGCGCATGTGGCCACCCCTAACCATAATAATTATTGTAACAGTTAGTGCTAGTAGGAATTATGGCAGCATGCTATTTTTGTGTGGATTTGGCTAAATTGACTCCAATTGAGTGGAGTCCTCCACATTTAGTGGAGCTTTTCTAGGTGTTATTGGGAAAATGAGTAGGAGACTCAATTTTCGCCCATTCTGAGTGAATGAAGAGTCATTCTAGACTAATTGGAGCATTCTAGAGCCATTGGTGCAGAGAAAAAAATCATCAGAGGCTGGTAACTACATGTATTTGCAAAATTTTGAGCATAATATAAGATGGAGATGCCATTGGGAGCTAGACCACTAGATGTAGCCCAGGAGGGGTGAGCTGCTTCATCATGCCACTGTGTAAATGTTATGTGGTGACTTATTTCTCTATTTTACACTATTTTTCATTGTTATTTGTGCTTATTTAATGCTTATAATTCACTAAAATAATCTACAATTCATGGTTAAAATCCTCAATCCTTAAGCAAACTAATGAGACAATTATGCACATGTTTATAAACTGAAAAGACACTTAGCACAGCAAAACTAATACAGTCCTTTCAGATCAAGGACACACGAATGATAACATTGTTGTGTTCAGCAATTGCCTAGACCAATGATATATCCAACTGTATGATTTGTGCATTAGTTTTATCCCATCTAGAATTAATTTTCTTGGCTATGGATAGAGGCATTAAATTCATAAATGCACCAGAATCAACCAAAATATGATGGAAATTATAATTGAATATTTCAAACGTTAATAAAAAAAGGGCGAAAAGAGTGTTACTATTTAAATTTACAACACTAATAACAGATTCGATAATACCAAGAGACTTACCAGACATGTATTGAGAAGAAGAAACTTTGTCACTTAACGGAGGTTATGATGAGAACGCTTAGACGATCAGCTCACATTGGCATGATATCTTAGCGAACTAAAAAACTTAAATGTTGGCACGAGCTCTCTTCATATCTTCAATGTTGTTATAATAAATAATTTCATTTATAAAACATAGTGTTAAAGTATTTCGAGTTGTAACTTTTTTAGAAACCTCTATAGTGATGGACTTGTTATTATTGCTTATGGAAGCATTCTTAGAATTTGGAGCACTTCCATACTTGTTTTGCATATTCTGAGCAGGTTGAATCTAGTGGTAGAATATTTCTTAATAGTTGTTTCTTCAACTCCTTCTTAGATATTGGTCCTTTTCTCCTCAAGTTATATTGACCATTTGTAGACTGAGGAGGAGCTTCAATTACCAGTGGTTCCTCAACACTTTTCTCATCAACATTAGATATGATATCTTATGCATGCACATAGTGTTCAACACTTGTACTCTCCTCGGTCGTGACAGGTTCATTTGTTTCTTCAATCTCATCAAACTGCTCATATGCTAATAAGGTATCAACAATGTGAGCTTCCATATCATTCATGTTGTGATTCCATTGTGGGCATGTATTCTCTGAATGCCTCTCCTGATGGAAAGTGCAATAGTTGTCCATACCTAAAGTTTCAACATTAAACACAACATTTTATCTTTGTGCATAATTTGGTCGGTTGATTGTTGTTATTTGTCTTAATACAAAATAGCTTGGAAGATTTGTTGATGGTAGGTGAATTTCTTGAATTTCTCTTTAATTCGGATACCTCATTAGTAAGAAAATTTATAGAATCGTCCAAGATTTCCATGTAGAAGGAATCATTTTCCTTGGTTTTTTTGGAAGATGCTTGAGTTTTCTTGCCTACATCCTTGGAGTCTTTAGAATCATCAAAGTCTACAATGAATCCAATATAATGCAGATCCTTTTCAACAACAAGGGATTCTTGTTGTGTAACCAGCTCCAAAAATAGAAGAAAAGAGATATCAATGCCTTAGAAATAAGCCACTTCGAGGGGGCAACCTCCAATACATTACATAAATGAAAAATTCTTGGATAATGCAAATGAATAAAACCTCCTTCTATATATAGGAGTCCATGGGGCCACAATATAATCCTAGTGGGGCCACAATGTAATCCTAGCCGACCTAACAATAATAATGTAAGGGCACAATAATAACAATATGGGGGTTACAAGGGTACAACAATAACAATAAGGGGGGCTACACTAACATAATAAGGTACTACACTATTAATATAGGGACTTAACATGCCCCTCTCCTTCAAACAAGTGTTGTCCTCAACGCTTGATTATTTCTTGATGCTTCTGTATAAAATTCTCATCCTCCCATGTGGAATCTTCTACAGGAAAGTTCTTCCACTTGCTGAGATACTCTAAAATTGATCGTACTTTTCGAGTTCTTGTTTTTGTGACTACTTCAAAACTTCTTTCGATGTGATGTTGATATTCCTGTTGTTTCATTAGATTCTGCACCAAATTTAGGTTATCCTTTGAGAGTTGGAGAACTTGTTGTTGATGCTCGATTTCATCTTCCACTAATTTATCATCCATATTAGCTATTATTTTATCCTTCAAACCATCCAACTTAGCCTCCATTTCTTCTTTTAAACCATCTATGTCATCTTCAGTTGCTCTTCGTAAGATCGAAATTTGTTGCACTTAGTACCGTAATTTTGATATCTCATACTGTAATTCTTCAACTTCATGCATCATAGTATAGATTTCTGAGGGCTTAATGGGTGTTGAATTCTTTTTAGGAGGCATTTCAGAACGCAATACTGAAATATATGCTCAATAGGCCCTTGGAATCACTTCAAACTGATTTTTCAAACAAGATTTATGCAATTCAGGAAAAACAATACACACCTTTTACTTGCTTTTGAGGAGCTCGATATTGGAATTGGATTATCTCTGTGATTGAAACTCTTCAATATCTGAAATTTGGTAATGAAATAGCCCTCTAAATTTTGTTTTGAATGCCACAGGTCTAACCTGATTTGGATTCTCCAAGACAAAGTTGTGTCCAATCTCCCACAATGACCTAATTATGGACTGGTTCAGTAGAGCGAACTTGTAAGACTTACCACGTGTCACTGTTTCATATTTTGTCTCTGAAATTGATAGCCAAGAAACTACAGTCCGTTTAATTGCAACCACTTTTTACGGCACTCCAATCCGATGCCAAGAGAGAGAGTTATTGAACTTTTCCCACGATCACCTCTTTGAGATGAAATTCAGGAGCCTGAAAAAGGACTACCTTCCACAGATCATATCTCCAAAAATATTACGAACCAAGCTCTGAAATTTTTTGACGAATTTCCTCAGGATATAAAATTTGCGCCATATGAATTTTAGATTCTGAACCTTCGTAAAAACAAAGTTATAGCAAAAATTCCACGATGACCTGTTTAGGAGCCTGAAAAAATACCTAACTTCCACATATGATATCTCCGCAAATATTGCGAACCAAGCTCTGAAATTTTTAGAAAATCTTCCTTAGGATTTCGGCTTCGCACCCTAAAAAATTCAGCTTCTGAAACTTCATAGAAAAAATTTATAGCGAAAGTGCCACGATGACCTGTTTGGAGCAGCGAAACCCTAGAATCCAAAGCTCTGATACCAAATGTTGGGAAACCAACTCCAAAAAGAGAAGAAAAGAGATATCAACGCCTTATAAATAAGCCACTTCGAGGAGGAAACCTCCAATACATTACATAAATGAACAATTCTTGGATAATGCAAATGAACAAAACTCCTTCTATATATAGGAGTCCATGGGGCCACAATAAAATCCTAGTGGGGCCACAATGTAATCCTAGCCGACCTAACAATAATAATGTAAGGGCACAATAATAACAATATGGGGGTTACAAGGGTACAACAATAACAATAAGTGGGGCTACACTAACATAATAAGGGACTACACTATTAATATAGGGACTTAACATGGTCAGTTGATTGTTGTTATTTGTCTTAATACAAAATAGCTTGGAAGATTTGTTGATGATAGTTGCATTTCTTGAATTTCTCTTTAATTCGGATACCTCATTAGTAAGAAAATTTATAGAATCGTCCAAGATTTCCATGTAGAAAGAATCATTTTCCTTTGTTTTTTTGGAAGATGCTTGAGTTTTCTTACCTGCATCCTTGGAGTCTTTAGAATCATCAAAGTCTACAATGAATCCAATATAATGCAGATCCTTTTCAACAACAAGGGATTCTGCAAAATTTAAAGCCAATGTCTCCTTTGCAACTCTCTTGACAACGCAAAGATATTGGTAGGAAAGGCAATTGTGTAACAATATGTAGTGATGTCATCATGTGGTTGGAGATATGTGGGAAACTTGTTCAATATACGAGCAAACCATTGATTGAAATACTTTACTTTCTCTTTGTCTCCCATATTAAGGTTCCCAAGTTATTTTAACAAAATGGCAGGAGTCTTATCATCCACAAACTTCTCTAATTTTTTTTTTCTTAAACTCCCTCCAATTGTGAATGGAATTGGGAGAAAGTCTATGATACTATACAGGCACACTACCTTCTAAAATGTATGGAAAAGTTCTACAAGAACCATCATCAAATTTTATCTCAATAATTTGTAAATGTAGTAGAAGTCATCAATATGATCTTCAACTTTTGTCTTCTTGTTAGGATTGAACTTTGATAACAAATTTTCTGAATGTTTAGGCATGCATTGAAGATTATCTAGAAGAGAAAGTGGCCCTTGGGCCTTCCAATCCAAGTCTTGATCAACCATGTATTCTTCTCCTCCCTACTCCTTCTCTGAATCTGAAGAGTATTCTCCTTCTCCATTCAAATTTTCGTTGTAATCAGGTTGTTCTTCATACCTCAGATGTTCTCTGTAAAAAAAATTGAAAATCTCCCTCGCCATGTTCTAGAACTTCATGAATAGGTGGAATATTCTCTTATTGAACTGTCTCGTCTAAAGTTTTTGCTAAATATTCAAGGGTGGAAATAACCAAATATTCCACCAATGAAACCAATACACCAATACAAGTTGTCTATTTCTTTCTTACATTATGATAAATAGGAAGTAATACAAGATACTTTACGAACTGAATACGGTAATTGATTGAATTTTCTAGATTTTATCATAAGTAAATTCAAAATTTTGTTCTAGAAAAAGATGAGAATATTCTCCAATCTCAGGAATGGGAGTCGAAATTGAACTTGGACCATTAACGTCTTGGACAAATGCTTCGTTATTTGGGTGAGGTAAATTGTTAGCCATAAAAACGTGGCAACCCTCCTTCTAGTGCCAGAATGTTGACGGTGCTGGATCCTACGAACATATATGGGATCTCCTTGATATGAAGTCCCAATTAGACTTCACGTTGTTTGGTGTAGGAGTTCCATCCAGAATATGGCTCGACTACAATTTACTTACAAAATTTCCTTGGCTTAAGCAATTAGGATAAGGGAGTAATGCACTGTGTAATTTGTAATGAGAAAGAAAGTATGCCTTATGAAATGTCCAATTGTAGAATGTATCAAGGTTATTTCACTTAAAGGAACAAAATTGATCCTTCAAGAGATAAGTATTAGTACTAATCTAGTGAAGACACATGAACATATGCATGAGACAATTGTTAGACAGCAAGCAAAATATTTCACATAAATGCAATGATCATTATAACCACCACATCACACTTTCAATAATATAAGCACAAAATCCACTGAAATAGTTCAATTTCCTTATTACATAAGAACACCAAGATAAACCACCAAACTTTGAATAATAGTCTTAAAAATCCATAATTTATGCATGAAAATGTTTTGTCCCTGTTAGCCCTCATTTTTTGTCTATTTTTGTTTATGAAATACATCTTATTTTTCCATACTATCCATATATTCACCATCATACCCACCTTATTTTTACCAAAAGATGCATATACAAGTATTTAAATTATGTTTTTCGATTATTAGATGTTTTTGTAAAAATTGAAATTTAAGTGCATTTTTGGACAACATCAAAAATTCCCGTAATGACCTTATGGTTTGCATATGTGCAGGACACTTGGGCTCGAGTTGGATATATTTATAGAAGGCTCAGGAACTAAGAATAAGTGTACACTTGTTGGTACATTCAAACCGAGCTTTAATAGGCCCGGTCAAAGGAAGTCAAACAGGACATGTCTTTATGGAGGATCCCTAGAAACTAGGTCAAAACTCTTATTTTTGGGGATTTTCTAGATTTTGATGGATCTGATGGATGAATTCGACTTGATTTGATAATATAAGGATATTTATGACTATATGAGCTATTTTATATGAGTTTTCTATATACTTTATGTATTTAAGCCTCAAACTTTGAAGACATTGATATGTAGAATTTGTATGACTTAACATTATTATTTCTGAGACTTGGAGACATAATTGAAGATTTGTTCTATCATATTTGCTATTGTTATATGTTGGTTGATTGATTGAAGTTTTAAGTATATGAATTCACCTCCAGTGTGCGAGGCAAGGGTGGAGGACCCCCACACCGAGCTAAGGCACTTCTTAGTTTATTTGTAGTTGCAATTTCTGAATTAGTTTGCTTATGTTTAATTGTTTATGTTGATTATTTATGAGTATTGATGAATCTGATGATCATTATTAACTTGCATATGAAAGGAAAAACAAATTTTTAAGTTAAACACTCCTTCTATCTAATCAATATCTTCAGTTAGAATTCATCTTTACATGCTTTACATGCTTTTACATGCTTTTCTGAATTCCTGTTTTTAACAATAGCATTACTAATAAATGAATATATGATGAAGGAAAATCAGGACCTCTTCAGTGAAGAGCCTCTTCAATTATTGCTTCATGTATATTAATCTATTGTTCAATTAAGTATTTTTTTATTTCTAATTCATAAGGTAATCTTGTTAGAGAAGGACAAACAAATCTCTTAAGTTAGGAGATTCTTCTGCTTTTGATTATACATCTGAATTAGAAAATGTTTAAGTTAGATTTATATTTTTAATATGCATTTCCCTAATCATTAATAAACCATCTTATAAATTGATCACAACTGAAACCCATATACTTTGGGGATGCTTCTAAGTTCCACTAACTCGGATTGATAATAAATACTTGCATTAGTTTACAACAATAAATTGACCCAATAGTCCCAATGGACTTCAAGTATTAAGAAAAAGTTCCAAGATACATGAGTACAATGAACACCTCTTGCTCCATATAGTGGAGCTTTATAGCCACCACTTTCTCTCCAAAAGAACTATCTCTATCTCTTTAATGCCTTGTGGGAGAAGCCAAGGTTAAGAGTCCCTTATTTGAGTAATGAGGCCCTATTTTATAACTAGATACATGACTTTTCATATCCTCATGACTCTTGAACTTCCCATATCAGTTTTCAACTTCTAAATAACCTTTGGAATTCCAAATGAATTTTTAACTTCAACATGAATTTTGGACTTCTACACGTGACTCTTTTGTCCATACATGACTCTTGAAATTCCACATATTTATATTTACAATAATTACATAATTGCATCATTATTTCCACATCATTAGGTGGAAAAAATAGGACATGTCACCAACATTAATGACTTGGACCCATAGTCACTTGTGACACGGAATTTCTTGAGAGATGACAATGTTGCCACCTATGTCTTCAATACTTGATGCAGATTTCTCATTGTTGTTTCCATTTACCCCCCAAAGGGTGTTGATATCATATGAAGTCCTTATGGATCAATTTGGTCACCAAGATCTAATGTTATTTCAATTTTTTCAATAATATGTTCTCTTGTCTTTGAATGATTCTTTGTGCTACTTCCTTCAACATATAGTTTCATGCATCTTTTCCATGTTGTTCTAGTAACTCCTGCAAGTAAGATCACTGATGGCAAGAAAACATCAACCCGAAAAATGTCTTATTATATTGTGTTCATGCAAAATTTTTTACTATGAATCAACAGTGTTCTCTGGAAGAGAAGAGGGAGCTTCTCGGTGCAGGGTGCACTGTCAAGAGACAAGTGTTGTGTGTTGAGCACTAAGAATATGTTGTGTGAATTTTTGGGGAGAGGAGGCTTGATGGAAGGAATCAGGAACAGTCTTAATGGATAAGGAAGGTTCAGTGTTGAATTTTAATGTGCCATACGCTTATCTAGGAAGGACTGAGTCATAAATAAGTGTGCAAGGCACAGTGTCAAGGCTCAAGGAAGGCCTAATGTTAATTTTCGATGCATTGTGTGCTCAATTGGGAGAGAGGCTTGGAAAAGGGCACGGTTTGAAAGAAAAAGGAAGGTTTGATGCTTAAGAGTGCATTATGTGCTAGAGAGAGGGAGGAAAGGCTTGGCTTGGGTATAGGGCACAATTTGAACAAATAAGAAGGGTTTGACTGAGCCTTGAGAGTGCGTAGTGCACCCTCCCAAGCTTAGTGAGAAGGCTTTGTAAAAACCAAAACTTTTCTAAGTCTGAAAAGTAAGACGTGAGAAAACACATTGGGTTTAGAGTAAAAATAAGTGTGAAATATACCAAATCATTGGTAAAACTTAGACAAAAATTAATACTGCAAAGTATGCATCTAAACACCAGTTTAAAAAAACTCTCCTAGTATCATGGATAAAATATGTGCAATTGCAACCAAAAGTTTTGTTTTGTGAATAAAAGTGTACTAAGACTGTGAAGTGCATTATGGATGTTCTTAATAATGCGATGACACTTAAGAGAAAACAAGGACACTTGAAGCATATGGAATAAGATGAAACAATGCTTGGTGATAGAAAACGGCACTTGATATGACAGGTGGTAGGCTCCAAAATTAAAACTACCAAAATTTTGGAGGGTGTTATAGCAGTGACAATAGTACCACTGACCCAAAATTTGTGTTGGTACTCCTTACCTAGACTAGTCTTGGTTCACCATTAACTGGGTTGATACCTTTAACCCTCGTGTGAAACTCAAAGGCCCCACTCTATATGAAAAACTTGGCCTGATGCTAAACGAGATCCTCATCCTATCTTGAGAGATTGAGCCTAATTTTGTAAGCCACACACTCAACCAAGAGATCCTAGGATTTTAGCACCATTCTCCCAAACTGGTCCATATATTTGACATAGGGAGAATGATTGTCCATGATGCTATCATATCAGCACTCCCTCTCAACGAGAGGGGAAATATCCACAAGCATAAGCTTGTCCTTGAAGTATATGAACTTTTCTCTGGGAAGAGGCTTTTTCAAAATATTAGTTGCCTGATCATCAAAGGAGATGTACTTGATTTTTACTGCTCCCTTCTACACCATGTCATAGATGCAATGGTACTTGATTTTGATGTGCTTTGACCTATCATGGAACACATGGTTCTATGAAATATTCACACAACTTTGATTGCCACAATATATCACAGTTGTTTATATATTCTAATCGAACAACCATGCAAACAACTTCTGAAGCCACACTGCTTCAATACAAACATCATTTTCTATGATATACTATGTTTTTGCAGTGTCGAGTGTGACATATATATTCTTCTTGCTCATCCAGGAAATCATAATAGTGCCCAAATAGGATCGTATTCTTGAAGTACTCTTCCTATCATCTTCACTCCATGCCCAACCATAATAAGTATATCCTTGAAGTTGTACATCACTATTTGAGACATATCTCAAACCATAATTAATAGTACCACGTAGATATCTCAATGTGTGCTTTGTTGTAATCTAATTTTCATGTCTATGTTGCACCTAGAATTGGCCCAATGTTTACTTCAAAGAAAAAGTACAAATTGGTATTAACCAAATACATCAACGATACAATCAACTACCAATACATGGATGGATCTACCAAGTCACACTCATATTCTCTCGAATTCTTCAAATTAGTCACCATGGGATTTTCCATGTATTTACAATCCATCATGCCAAATTTTTTAATGATATTGATAACTTACCTTCCTTGACCAAGAAGTATTTCCCCAGGCTTCTACTATACTTATAGTCCCAAATAATAATGCATCAAGCCAAGATAATATATGTCAATCTCAAAGGCCAACTCCCTCTTACACTAAATAATGAGATTCTCAACACCTGTGAGGAATAATTCATTAACATATAGTAATAAAATCACATGTGCATTCTTCACAAACTTGAAATAGAGGTTTGGACTAGCAGCACTTTTGGAAAGCCCAAGTCTCATCATAGTCTTATCCCTCTTTATGGGATAAATATCTAACCACAAATCACACCACCTATTTTTCAATACTACCATTTGTTGCATGCTTTATCTTCTATATCCATTTGGAAGTCACCATTTACTTACCTTCAAGTCTCAACACAATCTCCTAGACATCATTATTCATGATGGATTGACATTATTCAATCATAGCATCCTTCCATACTTGCTAGTTGGATGCTTCTTCATGAGTGGAAGGTTCCACATCAATTAGTAATAGTTTCATAAGTAGAGAATATTTCAGGTCTATTACTTTCTCTAGATGTGTAATGTGGAGTTGCATGTCCTTCTACTTCTTGCAAGGTATATTTAAGCCATGCTAGTCTTTTCTTGATCTCGAGAACGATAATTGGTTCTACAGGTTCACAAGGCCCTTCTAGCTCTATAATATATTTTGTAGGAATTGGACCTTCTTCCTTAGAATATTTATGTTATCCTTCATCATTGAAGTCCATGGAAACTTCTTTAGACTTCCAATATGTAATATTATCATCAAAGGTAACATCCTAAAGGACCCCAACCTCTCGTTTCCCCAGAATGTAGACATTATAAGACTTTGAAGATTCACTATAGCCATCAAATATTCCTCTCTTTCCTGAAGGTGTTATATTCTTCCTCTTATCCTTGGGAACATGAATGTAAATTTTGAAACCAAATATTATAAATTCCCAACTGTTGACTCTTGTCTAGTGAACTCTTTTTCAGGATTCATATCTTTCAATATTCGATGAGGACTTCTATTCTGAATATATAAAATTGTTACAGATGCTTCTCCCCATAATAATATAACTGAAATGTATTCATGTATTCATATTTAAAATATAACTCTATGGATGAATTCTATGGTCCCATATACTTCCATTGATTACTTTGGCACCCCAATCTGAGCTTTGGTTGTTAATTTACACCTTTTTGAGGTGTATGTTTACCCTATTTTTTCTTCATATTGTTTCAATCATAAATCCTTCATATTACCTCTATTTCGTAATTATAGTATATCATTAGAAAGATAGTTCTTAGCTCTTTTATTTACATTGTAATTTCTTATGTTATTGCAAAATTTCTCTACTTGAAAATGTTGTATAGGGCCTCAAAATTTCCTTGCAAGCAGATGACCTATAAATTTAGTAAAAATTTGCAATATTTTGCTAAAATTAGGCCTATTTTCTCCCATGAACCATTCAAATTCACTTGTAATTGTTTTTTTTTATTGTATCATACATTGACCCCTTTATGTACCTTTTTATTCCTAGATAAAATAACTAACACCTATACTTTTTGGTTTTCCCTAGTTCTCATTAGCTCAAACTGCCATGTGTCACTCCCCTTTGACACTTGGAATGTACGTGACCTTGCACATTTTTTAGGTTTCCAGTTCCCATTGGCCTTGAATTGAACTGTGTCATCTCCGTTGATGTTTGCCATGCATGTGGCCTTCCATTTTAAATTCTCCAAGGCCCTTTGTCTATTTTGGGCATAATTCCCAAAATCCTTTACGAGTCCCTTCATTGGGGATGTTACTGATTATGTTGTTGGTATGCAAAGGGAAGACCTAGGTCTGCAATAAATTTTCCAATAAAACCCCTCATACACCACCTGTTTCAGCAACAATTTCAAGTAGGTGAATTTTCACCTAAAACATCTATGGGGGACTACAGGAAATTGTACAATTCTATAGTGATGAAGGAGATGATGACCTTACACTATTATTACCATATTCAAAATATTAATACTTATTTATCAATTAGAAAAATAAAATGAGGTATTGCCTATTTTGGGTAGTAAAATCATGATTTATACATACAAAATAATAGTAATGTAAAAAATATACAAGTCATCACATAATGCACAAAGACACAAAATAAGTTGAAACAAGTTTGTCTACTAAAACTAAAACTTTCCATTACAATTGCCTCCATCACAAATCACTGGGTTGTGTCAGTTCTCATTATAGATAAAGTCTATCAGAATCGTATTTCAAGCCAAAAACATAAAAATAATAAGTGTAAGTGTCCTCATAAAAAATTTCTTTTACTTCATGACTTTGATTTATTTATAGATTTACAATTGAGTGCAACCTAACCAAAACCTTTTAGTAGTAAAAAATTACTACGGGCGTTAAAAATTACTATGGGAAAACATATAAAATAATTCTAACGAATTTCCTTATTCTCCATATTTATGCACGCTGACCCTCAAATGACCTTCCTACGTGGTACCATTTTGTGTGGCACTCCTCTAAACAATTATAAAAACTTGTACCCAAAAATCATTTCCAAAAAACCCCCAACACTCACCGATGACTCATCCTTGAGCCACTTAGTCTTTCTACTATTATACTAAGGTAATCATTTCCTTCATCATCGCAACAAATTTCTAAAATGTGTTTTTTGTATTTTCCACCTTTTCCTTAACTTCCTTTGTTTGCGCCAAAATGTGGTCTGTTACCTCCATTCTGACGAGATTCTTCAGTTTTTCTTCCCCTTCTTGCACTTCTTGTTTCATTGTCTAGTGTGTTGTTCTAATCTCATGTATCACCTTGAGTGCTTCATCCTACAAATTTTCAATCTTCTGTGCCAATATTTTTTGGTCGGCTCTCATCTGATTGATTTGTGTAGTTGGTTGCACACTTTCTAACATTGAAATCCTGCACTCATTCAATGGAAATGTGTTCAAATATTTTTTGAGATTTTTCTCCTTCTCCTATTCCATTTGGATCTTCTATACGACTTCTTTTAACTCGTCACTCTCCAACAATATTTCCCAAATTTTCATCCCTTCATAAAGTTTGTTGTTTTCTGTGTCCAATTATTTTATCTACTCCATTTTCATTTTTGTTGTATTCTCCTTGTCCCTTCTCTCTTTCTCTTCAGGTGGAGTTCCTGACTTAATCTGAAAATCAAACTCTACTAATTTAATTTTGAGTCCTTGAATGACCTCACTGATCTTCCTCATATTCCCCTTTGTTGGTGTGTCTACCCCCATTGGTGCCTCCAGGAATTTGTTGTCAACCTCCTTCACCATTGAATTACTTGCTCATTTTATGCTACCAATTATAAGTTTTTCGGCTAAATTACCTCATGTGATGTTGAAAATTGTGCCAACTCTACTTTTTTTCCTAGCTACACAAAATTATATTTCTTTTGTAACAATTAACTACAATTGATTTAGAGTTCCTAATGGTAATTGTGACAAAATTAATTCCATATGGATGAATCCTTCTACATGGTGTTTCTGTTCTGACGTTGGAGATAAAGACCTTACACTATTATTACCATATTCAACATATTATTACTTCTTTATCAATTAGAAAAATAAAATGAGGTATTACCTATTTTGGGTATTAAAATCATGATTTATACATGCGAAAAATAGACAAGTCATCACATAATGCAAAAAGACACAAAATAAGTTGAAACAAGTTTTTCTACTAAAACTACAACTTTCCATTACAATTGCTTCCATCACAACTCACTGGGTTGTATCAGTTCTCATTATAGATAAAGTCTATCAGAAACATATTTCAAGCCAAAAACATAAAAATAATAAGTGTAAGTATCATCATAAAAAATGGCTTTTACTTCATGACTTTGATTTATTTATATATTTACAATTGAGTGCAACTTAACTAAAACCCTTTAGTAGTAAAATATTACTACGGCCAGTAAACATTACTATGGTAAAAACATATAAAATAAGCCTAAAAAATTTCCTTATTCTCCATATTTATGCACGCTGACCCTCAAATGACCTTCCTACGTGGTACCATTTTGTGTGGCACTCCTCTAAAAAATTCTAAACACTTGTACCCAAAAAGCATCTCCAACAAACCCCCAACACTCACCAGTGACTCATCCTTGAGTCACTTAGTCATTCTACTATTATACTAAGGTAATCAATTCCTTCATCATCCCAACAAATTTCTAAAATGTGCTTTTTTTAGTTTCCACCTTTTCCTTAACTTCCTTTTCTTGCACCAAAATTTGGTCTTTTACCTCCATTCTGACAAGATTCTTCAGTTTTTCTTCCCCTTCTTCCCCTTTTTGTTTCATTGTCTAGTGTATTTTTCTAATCTCATCTATCACCTTGAGTGCTTCATCCTACAAATTTTCAATATTCTGTGCCAATATTTGTTATTCAACTCTCATCTGATTGATTTGTGTAGTTAGTTGCACACTTGCTAACATTGAAATCCTGCACTCATTCAATGGAAATGTGTTCAAATATTATTTGAGTTTTTTCTCCTTATCCTATTCCATTTGGATCTTCTATATGACTTCTTTTAACTCGTCACTCTCCAACAACCTTGCCCAAATTTGTATCCCTTCTTCATAATGTTTGTCTTATTCTGTGTCCAATTCTTTTATCTACTCCATTTTCATTTTTGTTATATTCTCCTCCTCCCTTCTCTCTTTCTCTTCAGGTGGAGTTCCCGACTTAATCTGCAAATCCAACTCTACAACTTTAGTTTTGAGTCCTCATATTCCCCTTTGTTGGTGTGTCTAACCCCATTGGTGCCTCAAGGAATTTGTTGTAAACCTTCTTCACCGTTGAATTACTTGCTCATTTTATGCTACTAGTTGTATGTTTTCCGCCTACGGTACCTCATGTGATGTTGAAAATTGTGCCAACTCTAATTTTTTCATAGCTACACAAAATTACATTTCTTTTGTAAAAAATAATTTCAATTGATTTAGAGTTCCTAATGGTAATTGTGACAAAAATAACTCCATATGGATGAATCCTTCTACATGGTGTTGTCATTCTGACGTTGGAAATTCCACCACGTTTGGTTGTAACATGCCTAGTTCCCTCAATGACTTAAAAAGGTTACATGGTACCTATAATTTTCCTTTTCCTTTTATTAGCTTAAAAATAAGCTTTCATACCACTTTGTCGCATACCCCTACTAAATTTATCCTAATTTCACTTGCAAACACTCTATTTTCATCTCTCATACATTTTTTCAAACCCTTTACATGTAAACTTTTCTTCAAATACTTTGTATGCAACAAATTAAGTAGTATTTTTCTTGTATACATTTTTTATGAAATAAAATTAGAAGCATTGCTCTAATTACATTTGTAACATACTAACTAAAACATACCACTCAATCATGCAACCTTTGATTTTTTTTTTAGGTATTTTATCAAACAGTTTGTATGCAAATTGTAATAAAACACCTTTAACACATTTCTTCAAATGATTTGTATGTAAATAGGAATATATCAGCTACAATAATACTTCCATACAAAAATACTATCACCATCAATGAAACAACAATTTCACTTGGGAATTTCATCAAACAGTTTTTATGCAAATTATGAATAATTAAACCATTTAAGAATTTCTTCAAAAACTTTGAATCTAAACTAATATAGAAAATTATTTGCATCCAAATAGGCTTATCTAAACTACAGCAATATTTTCATACACAATACTATCCACATCCATGAAACAACATTTTCATTTGGGAATTTCATCAGACACTTTGTATGCAATGAATCATTAAACAATTTAGTTATTTCTTCAAACACTAAGCATGCAAACTAATATAGAAAATTATTTAGGGAATATCCTAAATTATAGTAGTCCAAGTTCTAAAAATTGAACCAAATGATCAGTGGGAGTTCCTCTCACTATGGTTCAAATTTCAACCTTTATAACCTCCCAGATGAAAAGTTATAGAACAAATTTCAACATGACCGGTTTGAAACACAAATTTTAAGAGCATTTAGGAATCTTGACTTCCTTTGATTATATCTCCTATAATATCACGACCCAAGATCAGAAATTTGGACCAGATGATCAATGGGATTTTCCCTCACTATGATCCAATTTTCAACTTTTAGAATCTCCAAGAAGAAAATTTATAGCATAAATGCAAACATGACCTATTTAATGCATGATTTGAGGAGAATTCAGGAAGCTCCACTTCATCTGATCATATATCCTAAAATTTCATGACTCAAGATATGAAAGTTGGATCAAATGATTAACAATATTTCCCCTCACTATGATCAAATTTTTAAATTCTAGAACCTCCCATGAGAAAATTTATAGTATAAATGCCAACATGTCTTGTTTAAATATGCATTTAGGAAGCCCAACTTCCTCTAATCATATTTCCCAAATTTTCATAACCCAAGCTATGAAAATTAGACTAGAGAATCAATATTTTTCCCCTTACCGTGTTCCAAATTTTAGCTTATGGAACCTTCCAGAAGAAATTTTATAGTAGAAATATGAGCAATTGTAATCATAGAGCCCTACATGTCCACATGCAACATATTAACTTGCACATAAAAATCAAGACATGTTTCTTATAGCCTCAAGATATAATTTCAATATAATACATAGAACAGTCAAGGTATTTCGTCTATTGATTCCATGCAATGGTTTCCTACAACCATGCAAAATTATTATAGATCTATACCTTAATTTCAATAAATAATTAATCATCATATTCATAGCTCACAAACTAATAACACTTATTGAGATCTAACAATGATTGAAACTGAAGGTGATACTTTGAGTTCCCCCCCAACCATAAACTTGATGCAACATGTATTTCTTGCAAAAATCACATGTGATCTAGATCAATGATCCAAGGGGATTTTTTTAAGCAAACTCAACTAGAAATAATGCTCACGAGTTTGTATCCTTGCCCAAAAGTCCAATTTTTCCCTCGCACTTATTTCATTCAACCAAAACCCACCACCTCTTGTTGTTAGAATACCTTTTTATCCTTTTTATTGTGTGTCTCTTCATGTTCCTCATGGTATGTTCTTCAAGATACATATTTCTATCTACACATTTTATTAAGTAGTGGTTCTAACTAACACCACTCAAGTACTTCTTTCCCCCTTGGATCATGGATATGTGATCCCGTTCTTCAGGAAATTAAAATAAATTTATAATCATTTATAATAAGAGTACAATTTCATTACAAAAATAATGGTGAGTATACCATGGGTGTTACATTAATGACATTTGTAGTGCATGGTGCTCCCCTAATACTAAAGATGGTTGGATTGTGTCATTCTTGGCTCTATCACCCTTGCTATGCTCTATGCTTATGTTTTTTGTATCCCTTCGAACTATATTATAGATAGTCTAATGAACTCCAACAATTGGCACAATTTCTCTAATTTCTCATGTGTTCTCATCTATATATACTACTTATGTTGTGTGCCTCTCTCCAATTCCTATTCAATTTCCTATTTTACTTGGTCCTTGATTTTCTCCAAATCATCATCAGATAATTAATGGACTTGGGGGGGCTTGGTTTTGTTTCCTTTCTATTTGATCTTTCCCGGGAAGTACCTTCTTCTACTATATGTTGATGCTTCCTCTTATCCCCAACATGTGCAATGTCTTCTTCCTAGTACCCCCTAGTGTCATTCATGTTAGAAAATGATATATTACAAATAAATGGAACACATAAAGATATGTAGAAACAAAAACACATAAATAACATATAAAATAAGAGAGACAAGATATATGTGGTTCACCCAACTTGGGCTACGTCCACGAAAAAAACCCGTAATGCCTTTATATTATCCAGCAAAATGAAGAGACACAACCTACAACAGATCTGATGTAATATCCTATACTCTCTCACACAATCCCCCTTTCTATTTGTCGCTCAGAATATACACCCAATAGACAGCCGCAATACAATTCCCTAATGTGAACTGAGGGGTTTCCTTTTAGGGAAAAAAACCTTAATTAAACATAACTTCTATCGTCAGATCATCTGCCTAATGAACGGCCCGAATTGACTACGAAATTACAATATCTTACAAGGAATTTTTACATTTGTTTTTAGCTTCGAGAGCGTTTCTCCAAAAACCCCCCACCAAGGGGGGCTCATAAAATCATCATCGCCCCCCCTAGGACCCCCTGGCGGCGATTAAATGACGGGCGACGTTTTCGCCCTGTTAAGAACAGGGGTCCAATGCAGTGATACATCTAAGGAAAGAATATAATCAAGCTCCACACCCAACAATCTCCCACTTGGAGACTGATTGTAGCAACTCCACCGCTACTTGATTTATTGGACAATGACTCCACTTTGGACCTGGTTGTTTCTAATCTTCATCATAATACTTGAAGACCAATTGAAACTGAGTAGAATCTTAGTTTCTCCCTGGTTAAAACTTTTGTTAACATATCTATAGGATTATGGCTAGTGTGTATCTTTTCCAGCTTCAACTGTCGATCTTCCAACACTGACCATATGAAATGGTACTTGAGATGCATTTTTTTATTCCTGGAATGAAATTTTGAGTTCTTTGCCAGACGAATGGCACACTGACTATCACTGTATAACCTTCCCATCTCCTGCTTCTTACCCAATTCATCCATAAAACTTTGTAACTAAATCATTTCTTTACTATCCTATGTAGCAGCAACATGCTCTACTTCTGTTGTTGAAAGTGCAACAACACTTTTCATTTTTGAAACCCAACTGACAGATGTTCCACCTATGGTAAATACATACCCTGCAGTGCTCCTCCTATTACATCTACCACTTGCCATATCTTCATCAACATATCCCTGTAGAGAAATGTTTGAACCACCAAAGAAAAATGCTTGATTTGTGGTATCTCTCAAATATCTAAGAATTAATTTCAATTCCATCCAATGTATTTTCCTTTATTGTTCATGTACCTACTTACAACTCCTACTGCATGTGCAATATCAAGCCTTGTGCAAACCATTGCATACATTAAGCTTCCAACTGCTAATGCATATGGAACTTTAGACATATAATCCATTTCTACTTGTGTCTTGGGGAACAACTCCTTACTAAGTTTTAAATGGCTAGCCAAAGGTGTACTAACTGGTTTTTCATTCTGTATATTAAACCTTTCCAACACCTTTTGTATGTACTCATTCTGAGACAATTTTAATTTGTGATTTTTCTTGTCTCTAGTTTTTCTCATACCAAGGATTTGTTTTGTAGCTCCCAAATCCTTCATTGCAAATGAATTTTCCAATTTTCCTTTGAGCACATTTATTTCCTACATGTTAGACCCTGCAAAAATAATGTCCTCTACATACAATAAAAATATAATATAGTTTCCATCATTTTTCTTTTTCAGATAAACACAATGATCAGAGTGACATTTAGTATAACCTTGTTCAGACATAAACCTATCAAATTTTAGATACCACTACCTCGAAGCCTGTTTTAAGCCATACAATATCTTCTTCAACCTACACACTAATTTTTCCTTCCCTTTGACCTCATATCCTTGTGGTTGCTGCATATAGATCTCTTCATCCAAATCTCCATGGAAAAAAATTGTCTTTACATCTAGTTGTTCAAGATGCAAATATTATGTTGCTACAAGACTTAAAATAGTTATGATTGAAGTCAATTTAATAACAGGATAAAATATTTCATCAAAGTCAATACCTTTCTTCCGTGCAAACCCCTTCACCACAATTCTAGCTTTGTACCTTTGTTTTCCTCCACCTTCTTCCTTCAACCTGTAAACCCATTTATTTTGCAATGTTTCTTTACATGCAGGAAACCTTACTAAATCCCAAGTTTTATTATGTATTTAGGAGTCCATCTCTTTTTTCATTGCTAGCTCCCACTTCTTCCTAGTTTCTACCTGCATTGATTCTTCGTAAAATTTTGGTTCACCATAATCAATCAACAATACATAATATAATGAAGGAGAGTATCGTTCAAGGGGTCTACTTATCCTGGTAGATCTTCTGACACCACTTTCAGGTGTTTGAGGTGCATGTTTCTATTGTGGTGGTTGTTGTTGTGGATGTTGATTATTATTATTTTCAAGTACCTTTACTTTTTTTATGATCTCTTAAAGAACTGTGTATTCTTTTTTTTTCTTTTTCTTGTTTCTTTTCTTAAAATTGATCCTTATACAAGACCTTTTCATTGAATATTACATCTTTTCTCCTAATGATTTTGTGATTTTCATAACCAAAATCATTAACACCATATCCAATAAATGTACATTTCTTTGATTTTTCCTCAAGCTTTGTTATGTTTTCTTTATTACTATGGACGAAGGCCTCATAACCAAAAGGCTTTAAAAATGAGTATTTTACCATTTTCCCTATCCATGCCTCCTCTGGAATACCACCATCCAAGGAACTTTAAGGCCCTCTGTTTATAAGATCAAAAATAGTATCTACAACATCTGCCCAAAATTGTAAAGGCAATATTGCATGCAATCTCATGCACCTTGCATGCTCCATGATTGTTCTATTCATCCTTTCTGACACACCATTTTCCTGTGGTGTTCCTGGAACTGTCTTCTCTCTACAAATTCCATGGTCTAAACTGCACCTATAAAACTATTTGTTTCAATATTCACCTCCATTGTCTTATCTTAGACACTTCAGCTTCTTTCTTGTTTCAATATCAACCAATATTTTCCTTTCTTGAAAGTACAAAATACATCATATTTATTCTGAATGCAATAAATCCAAGTTTTTCTAATTGAATCCTCAATAAAAGTAACGTAATAACTAGAGCCACCGAGAGATGATACCTGAGCAGGTCCCCATACATTTGTATGCACAAGCTCTAATTTTTCACTCTTCTTTTCTTTCCCAACTCTAAGAAATCTGACTCTCTTATGTTTTCCATAAACACAATTCTCACAAAAATCCAAATCAATATTTTTCAAACCTGGCAACAAGTTTCTTGAGTGAAGAATCTTAATCCCCTTCTCACTCATGTGTCTGAGCCTATGAAGCCATAATGCTGCATTTTCTCCTATGGAGGTTAAAGCATTAACACAATTAGAAATACCATTGCATAAATACAATGTACCAACCTTTTCTCATTTTTCGATTACCGGGGCTCCTTTAGTGACCTTCCAGGTTTTATCCGTAAAATTTTTTACACAACCTTCATCTCCTAATTGCCTTGTTGAAATCATATTTTTCTTCAAATATGGAACATACCTTACCTCATTTAATAACCATTGCTTTCCATTATGTTGTTTTACAAGAACTTTACCCATTCCAACGATTTTATAGGGTTTATCATCACCCAGACGAACCTGTACAAAATGTCCTTGAACATAGTCATGAAAATGTTTCTTATCAGGCGTGGCATGGAATGAGGCCCCTAATTCTACCACCCAGGCATCAATAACATTTTCTAAAGAAAGAATAAAATCATCTTGTAACAATAAATGACTTGGATCTGGACACACTATCCCCGATTTGGACTTGGATCTGCCTTTCCTTGATTTACTAAGATATCCTGAGCTCTTTCCTCTTTCCATTTTTATTCCCCTAGTTTCTGCATTCAAATCATTTCTCGATGCCTCACCGGAGCTTTTTCGTCACATTTCTTCGCTAAGGAATGCACCGACAACATAATCAAACTTTAAAGTGCTAGATCCAGAGAAAGAGTTAATAATGGCCATAACTAAACCATTCTAAATTTCTGGTAATGAGCATAGAAATAACAGAGCCCTAACTTCATCATCAAAATTTACCCCTAGAGAACTTAACTGACTAGTAACCGTATTAAATCCATTTAAACGGTCAGCAACAGATCCACCTTCTGACATATTCATATTAAATAAACATTTCATAAGAAATACCTTATTTGAGGCTAAGGGTTTTTCATATAGTTTCGAAAATGTTGTCATTAAACCCTTTGTTTTCATTTCCTTCGAAATATTGAAGGCTACAAACGCCGCAAGGCACAACCATATTGTTCCAAGAGCCTTTCTGTCGATAATCACCCATTCTTCATTTGTCATACTCGATGGCTTCTTTGTTTTTTCTCTCAATGGTAGGTACAAATATTTCTGATACATATTGAAGTCTAGCTGCATATGCAACGCACTGTCCGATGCTCAAGAGTGTGTTGCCCTTTTTGGAAGAAAAATTAACCCTAAGGGGCTCAAAACCATGAAAATTTGCAGTGAAAGGAAATGAAATGATTACTGAAAGAAAGAGAGGGCTCATGGCACTAACCTGGATCAAACGGCGATTAAAACCATCCACAGAATCGATCACAATCAGCAGCTAAAGTTCGGGGGCAAAAACAGGTTCAGGGCTCCAAAATGAAAATGATAACTATTGAATGGTAAAAATGAATAGTAAAACTCTTTTATTTAGTCATAATTGTTTGCAATGAATATTTATTGCTATGACTATGGTTTTATTATATTTTTATCATGAAACAAGTATTTTTAATCCATTCGATGTTGTTCTGAACAGGTTTTACAACTGATGAACAGATTAGTCGTGCAGATTTATTTCAAGAATGATTTGACCACAAAGCATACTTTTTATCCTTATTTTTCAAGCTTTGATAAAAATGAAAAAGGACTTGAAGCACACTTTTATCTCTTTCTCGACCTTCGATAACAGTGAAAAAGGAACCCTTGGAGTCTTCTTTAGCTCTTTTCAGACTTCGATAATGTGAAAATATTTTCGAGCACTTATATTTTCGAGCTTGTAAAGGTAAATGAATTGATATCTACTCAATATAAGTTTAACCCTTTTCCGGACTGAGATAGATTATTTACAAAAAGTGAATACCTTGGTCAAACATGACTAAAGAGGTTCTCTCAGATATTATTTTAAACTTTTTCGAATCTGAGCGAAAACTTGAGGAAAAATTACTTATGGAGTTTTCTTTTCATCCTCTTTTTTCAAACTCTCTAAAGATGAAAAAGGACCGAGTTGTCACTATCGTTAGGCTCGTCAAAACATAAAATAGTGACGGGCTTGTCGATCATGGCAAGAATCGAGTTTCATTCAACGCTAGACTCGTTAAATTATTAAATAGTGATACATTGTTCACCCTAAGGGTTGAATTATAGATCAATAATATGTTATCCTCCTCAAGCTTGTTAAAAAATAAAGAGGTATTAGTCGAAAAATGATGAGGAAAATTTGGGAAAGTGAATAGAACTTTTTACGGTAGTAGGCCGCTCTCGAACATGACGCTTCACTCCATCATCGCGACTGTTTGGGTTGGGTAATATTCTTGAAAGTTCATTCATACCTATGGTTCATCATACCTTCACTTCAGTTTTGGGTCAATGCTGCCAACTCATCTCAGTGTCGCTGATATGTTCAAGAGAAGTCATCCAGTGAATACTCATCCTTCTGCAATACTCATAAACCTTCATTCTCATGAAATTCATCCCTGAACATTGCTATATCAAGTCATCCTTTGTCTCTGAAATCAGTAACTCCCATTTCACAATAAAGTGGCTTCATGTCGACGTAAAATCATCATCTAGGAAGTTCACTTAGAAACATCATATTCCAGTACCATGAGGCTTGTTACAGCATCAAAGAGATCCTCACTTCCGAACTTTTGACCGAAATATTTTATTTGGCGGTCGACATAAAACGCCAAACAAAATGATCGACAAGCCTGACAATCCTGTCGCTATTTTATTTTTTAACGAGCCTAATGACAGTGACAACCCAGTCCTTTTTCATATTTTGAAAAAGAGGACGAAAATAAAACTCCATAAGTACTTTTTCATAAAGTTGTCACTCAAATCCGAAAAAGTGTAAAATAGTATCTGAGAGAACCTCTTTAGTCATGTTTTACCAACGTATTCCATTTTCGTAAATAATCTATCTCGGTCCAGAAAAGGGTTAAACTTATAGTGAGTAGATATCAATTCATTTACTTTTACAAGCTCGAAAAGACAAGTTAAAGATATCCAATTAAGTTTACATCATGATTTTGTTTGAACTCCAAGTAAGTTTCTTGATCTGTTTTGTGTGTCTATTTACTGCAAGAATGAACACTAAACAGCAAAGAGATAGAAATATATAGATTCCTATTCTAGTTATTTAGTTAAATCAATGAAACATGAACCATATACATTAGATAAGAATTCATAATATGAAAGACAGAATCTTCTACAGATACATATGTTGGAAAGTAAACAATAATATTTATTAATGGATAGAAGGGGAGGTTACAACCAGTGATTGATTTGATGTCACCATCTCCAGCATCATCCCAGCCTCATCACAATCAACATCTCTCCAGAAGCATATCACTCAAATCAATTCCTCAATTGAAATTCCACTAGAATTTCTCTACTCAAATTCTTCCTTCTCAAGCACTAGGATCTATGCTCAATTTATAGATGAGCTTAAGGTAGTTTTACAATCAATGACTTTCTAATAATAGGCAAGACATGTTCCCAAGCTCAGAGGTATCAAATGGACATATGGATTCGAATTTTGACACATATGCACTCTTCTAGAAGGCATTGGCCAAGTGGAGATTCCAGAACAATGAGAATTTCGCTCCCAATTGACCAACGCACCCTTGAGTGTCGGGAAGTGCTTTGTAGACCACCTTTGAGTGGAGTTGCCTGCATATGTAGCACACTTAGCCCCTTGAGAGACTGTGTTGGTGGGCTCATAGGTGTTATAACATATACTTGAAATCTTGGAAACCTTGCAATGGAAGTCAGGAATGATTTATCTTTGTTCTTTGTCTTAGGGCATGTAGCAACTGAAATGATAGGGGATGATAGACCCTATTCATTTGTTCTGGGGATGATGTCTAGTTAAACCAGGTCATTGGGAATGGTGCTCAAATTGACCTATAACATATTTCCCCCTAAAGCATGAAGTCAGAATAATAATAACAATATTTTTTGAATGAGATGCTTTACACTATGATGGGTTGAGGCTGAAGCGGAGTGGTGACCTACATCAATCTTACAATACATTACATCATGATATATCCTCTTGATCATATATTTCTGAGGGAAGGCATTCCTATGCTCCCATGCTCAACACATAAACTATCTAATAACATGTACATAGTGTATAAATTCGTCTACATTGGAATGTTGCCCAATATAGACATGCCTACAGATATAGGACCATGTTCGGATGACGATTTTTATGTAAGGTCACCGTACAGATGATGTGTATAAAAATCCTGAAATCACAGCCTGGATGGTTGAAACTAGATTCGGGGTCTACTTATCTCGTTCACTCGATCATTCGGGTACAAGTCTGGCCATGAGAATATATGATTTGTAGTCGAACATGGGAAGACATCGTTTGATTACCAGCCAATGATGTGAGATGTTAACAAATGCAAGAGAACCACCATTGATGTCAATGGCCCTCAAGGTACTACAGTACATTTCGTAAGGCATGAATAGATGGTTTGATGTCGAACGCCAAATAAAATATTTCGGTCAAAAATCCGGAAACGAGGATCTTGTCGATGATGTAACAAGCCTCATGGTACTGGAATATGATGTTTCTAAGTGAACTTCCTGGATGATTATTTTTCATCGATAGGAAGCCACATTATTACGAAACGGGAGTTACTCATTTCAGAGACAAAGGATGACTTGATATAGCAATGTTCAGGGATGACTTTCATGAGAATGAAGGTTTATGAGTATTGCAGAAGGATGAGTATTCACTGGATGACTTCTCTTGAACATATCAGCGACACTAAGATAAGTTGGTAGCATTGACCCAAAACCAAAGTGAAGGTATGATGAACCATAGGTATGAATTAACCTTCAAGAAGATTATCCAACCCAAGCAGTCATGGTGATGGAGTGAAGTTTCATGTTCAAGACGACCTGCTACCGTAAAAAGTTTTGTTCACTTTCCCAAATTTTAACCGGTCATTCGTCAACTAGTACCTCTTTATTTTTTAACAAGCTTGAGGAGGATAACATATGCCTGATCTATAATTCAACCCTTCGGGTGAACAATGTATCGCTATTTAATAATTTAACGAGTCTAGTGAGGAATAAAAACTCGATTCTTTCCATGATCAACAAGCCCGTTGCTATTTTATGTTTTAATGAGCCTAACAACAGTGATAGCCCGGTCCATTTTCATATTTAGATAGTTTGAAAAAGAGGACAAAAAGAAAAATCCATAAGTACTTTTTCGTAAAGTTGTCACTCAGATCCGAAAAAGTGAAAAATAATATCTAAGAGAACCTCTTTAGTCATGTTTGACCAAGGTATTCCTTTTTCATAAATAATCTATCTCAGTCCGGGAAAGGGTTAAACTTATACTGAGTAGATATCAATTCATTTACTTTTACAAGCTCGAAAAGATAAGTGCTCGGAAATATTTTCACATTATCGGAGTCTGAAAAGAGCTAAAAGAAGACTCCAAGGGTTCCTTTTTCACTGTTATTGAAGCTCAAAAAAGAGATAAAAGTGCGCTTCAAGTCCTTTTTCATTTTTATCAAAGCTTGAAAAATAAGGATAAAAAGTATGCTTTGTGGTCAAAGCATTCTTGAAATAAATATGCACGACCAATCTGTTCATCAGTTGTAAAACCTATTCAAAACAACAACGAACGGATTAAAAATACTTGTTTCATGATAAAAATATAATAAAACCATAGTCATAGAAATAAATATTCATTGAAAACAATTAAATGACTAAATAAAAATAGGTTTAATATTCATTTTTACTATTCAATAGTTACCATTTTCATTTTGGAGCTCTGAACCTGTTTTTGCCCCCGAACTTCAGCTATTGATTGCGATCGATTCTGTGGACGGTTTTCATCGTCGTTTGATCCAGGTTAGTGCCATGAACCCTCTCTTTCTTTCATTAATCATTTCATTTCATTTCACTATCTATTCATGCCTTACGAAACATACTGCAGTACCTTGAGAGACATTGACATCAATGGTGGTTCTCTCGCGTTTGTTAACAACTCACATCATTGGCTGGTAATCAAATGATGTCTTCCCATGTTCGACTACAAATCATATATTCACGTGGCCAGAATTGTACCCAAATGATCGAGTGAATGAGATAAGAAGACCCTGGATCTAGTTTCAGCCATCTAGGCTGAGATTTCAGGATTGTTGTACACATCATCTGTACGATGACCTTACATACAGATCGTCATCCAAACATGGGCTTATATCTGTAGGCATGTATATATTGGGCAACATTCCAATGTAGACGACTTTCTACACTATGTACATGTTATTAGATAGTTTGGAGTTTTGCAGAAATTATGAATTACGAATAAAACATTCTTCCCTAAATGTGGTGAAATGCATTTAGAACAACAAGTTAAAAACTTTACAGATACTTTTCCTAACAATAAATAGACACACAGAACAGATAAAGAAACTTACTTGGAGTCCAAGCGCTTCCAATTCTCCTTATGTCTCTCTTTTTGTAGCTTCAAATCCAAGCTAGATCGCCAAAATATTTCCTGCAAGAATGAACACTAAACAGCAAAGAGATAGAAATATACAGATACCTATTCAAGTTATTCAGTTAAATCAATGAAACATGAACCATATACATCATATAAGTATTTATAATATGAAAGATAGAAGCTTATATAGATACATATGTGGGAAAGTAAACAACAATATTTATTAATGGATAGAAGGGGAGGTTACAACCAGCGATTGATTTGATGTCACCATCTCCAGCATCATCCCAGCCTCATCACAATGAACATATCTCCAGCATCATATCACTTAAATCAATTCCTCAATTGAAATTCCACCAGCATTTCTCTACTCAAATTATTCCTTCTCAGGCACTAAGATCTATGCTCAATTTATAGATGAGCTAAAGGTAGTTTTACAATCAATCACTTTATAATAATAGGCAAGACATGTTCCCAAGCTCAAAGGTATCAAATGGACAAATGGATTCGAAGTTTGACACATATGCACTCATCTAGAAGGCACTGGCCAAGTGGAGATTCTGCAAGAATGAGAATTTCGCTCCCAATTGAACAATGCACCCTTGAGTGTCGAGAAGTGCTTTGTAGAGCACCTTTGAGTGGATTTGTCTGCATATGCAATGCACTTAGCCCCTTGAGAGACTGCGTTGGTGAGCTCATAGGTGTTATAACATATACTTAAAACATGTCATCTTGAAATTTTCGCTATAAAATTTTTTCTCCGAAGCTTCAAATGCTGAAAAAAAAAGCCCATTTGATCCCAAATCCCGATGAAGCACGTGTCAGAATTTTAGATATTCATTCCCTATAGTTTCAGAGATATGATCTGAGGAAGTTAGGGTTTTTGCAGGCTCCCGAATTTCATGTCAAAGAGGTGACCGTGGGAAAATCGTCATAACATTATCTTTGAGAATTGGATTCAAATTTTGTAATAAGTGACAGAAAGAGGACAGGCTGTAGTTTTTTGGGTATCGTTTTAAAGAGAAAAGGTTGAAACAGTGACACGTGGCACTTCGTACAATTTTTCTCTACTGAACCAGTCTATAATCAGGTCATTGTAGGATATTGGGCATAACTATTGCTTGAAGAATCCAATATTGATCATACCTACGGGGTTGGAAAGAGGACTCATAGGGCTTGCACAGGACGCAATTTCAAACCTTGAAGGTCTTAAATACAGGACATAATTTCAGACCTTGAAGATCTTAAATTACATAGATACAACACATTCAATATAGAGCTTCTAGAAGGCAAGAAAAAATATGCATTCAAGGATCACTGCAGTAAGGAAAACACATCAACAGTCAAGGGTAAGTCAGCTACAACAAGGTATGTATGATTAGTGTTTGAATTTTAATTTTAATATCATCTTTGACATGTGTTTTTGCAGGAAAGTGTAAGTATTTTTTATGTATGTTTGATTGGGTTTTGTTCATAAACGTTGAACGTATTTACATTTGAATTTTGAATATTTATCTGACATATAGTTTGCAGGAAAGTGTAAGTATTTTTTTGTATATTGTTTTGGTTCTTGTTCATTGATGCATGTGTAGGAAGGAGGACACAATAGGACAACTGAGACACATACTAGAAGGACAATGCAACACCAAAGTACCTGTTATCACCCAAAAATTTTCAAAACATCATTGTGTCATGTTTGATTTTGGTCATGGTTCAAATTAGGTTTAGAAGTCAATTTAAGATTTGGTTAAGGGTAGGTTAGATTTTTATAAGTTCAAAGGTCATCATTAAGTTCAAATAAACTATTTTAAAGGTCCATTCATTGTCAAAATATCCATAATTTCCATTTGGGAGTCATTCCATAAAGTCTTGGGTCAAAATTGTGCAATTAGCCAAGAATCCACGTTTTCGTAGCGCCACTAGTTCAAAATAGTAGATTTGCGCTACAAAAGCACTAATAGTTTCGTAACGCAAACTGGGAAAAATACACTGCGGGCGCTACGAAAGCGCGATTTCTTAACCGTCTTGTCATTTGAGCTGGAAATTGTAAGAATTCATTGGGAAATGGTAGGTTAGTGGTATGATAGGTCAATTAATGATGAGATTTGATGTACTCACCCATGCTGCAGTCATCATTGTCATGATAGGGCATGAATGAGCCATAATTCAGTGATGAGATGACATTTCAAATTCAAAATCTTACTTAATTGGTCATACACATTTCTCTTGCCTCCATTCGAATAACTAAGCTCTGAAGTGTCAAGCCAAACCTGTGGATGTTTAATACAAATTTTTTCTTCATATTAATCAAGCGAGGCTAATATAAAATATTCAAGCAAGGCTGATATAAACTATTCAAGCGAGGTTGTTTCATATAATCAAGCGAGGCTGACAAGTCTTATGTGAAGCATGGCGGAGGAAAAGAAAGTCCACAGAGGGGGACACTGCGTAAGATATGAGCCTGAAAATATGAAGGCCATAGTTGAAGACCCAGCAGTGATGGAGGAATTTAGCAGAGTAGGTTGTCTTCGGTTCTATGAAAAGCTGCAGGATTGCCACACACAGGTGTCTAAAAAAATTTCCTTGCACTTCAATGGAAAAAATACCAAGGTTGGGATGCTAAGTGTGCCAATTACACCAGAGATTATTGCTGCTGTGATAGAAATACCAAGGGGTCAATAAACTTGGTTCAAAAGTTTAAAATTTTATATGGAGCCATGCAAATAATTCATGAAACCTGAGTATGCAGATATGGACCTCAATAACGCTATCCCTAGAAGCTGCATCAAAGACACTTGTGCAAATCTCCTGCTCATCATCCAGAGATATTTTACATGTGAAGGCAAATATCATAAGGTATACACATATCATTTCAAGCTGCTTCTGCATTTCACAGGTAATATTTCACTTGATTTTTCCTTTTACCTGCATTGGAGTCTTGCTAAAATGGCTGATAAAGTACAAGCCAAATCTGAAGGTTGTGAAACATCTTTGCTTCATCATGGTTTGATGAAGTTATTGATTTTGAAGGAGCTTGAGAAGATAGGCAAGGATTGGTCATCCTTTTTGTTTATCAATGGTTTTGAGTTGGAAACAATAACTCCTGCTAGAAACCCTAAAACTAAAGGAACTCCATCACCACCAGTAGAAGAATGTAGTCAACCTGTAGTTGCAAAACCCAAGGAATTTGCAAAACTGAAGCCAAGGAAACAAGTTGAGAAAATGACAGAGCAGACACAAGTGCTTGATACTCCAACTCCATCACCTACAAAATAGAGGTCAAAGATTGTCAAACAGGCAAAACAGAAACAAGATGTCAGCAAGCAGGAAATCAAAAGAGTAACAAGAAGCCAAGCAGTGGCATTAAAGGGAAAAACAGTTGCTACAGATACAGAGGACAGCCCAGTGATAAAGGGAAACTTAGATAACATCTTGCATGCAATTGACATAGAGGAGACACCCATTATGCAATCTGACTTCCTTGGAGAAGATGAGCACAAACATAAAAAAAGCTAAGTCTGTAAAGAAGCTTGAGTTTGAGGGTGAAAATGCATCTTTTATCTTTCAAGCTAGAAAGCCTTTAACTAGGTGTTGAGATTGCAACAAGATGATGAGCTTAGTGGAAAGGAGTCGCCTTCACTAAGTGGGCCCGCAGGCTATTTTTGGCGCAAAGTCTATTTTTAGACTATATCTATTTTTAGACATATGGATCATGTTCTATGAGTTGCAGGATGCTATTTGTGGATGGTTGGTCAAGTCGGAAAAAATACATGGACTTCTAGTTTTATACATACTGGGCGGAATCTATTTTTAGATTGCCAGTCTAAAAATAGATATGTCGAATATTATTAGCTCTTAATAATATTTGGACTCTAAACATTATCTTATTCTTTTGGAGCACTTCAGTTAAGTGCACAGATGTGGCACAGGAGCTGATAGAAGGAATTACGTTATTCCTGAGGGTTAAGTGGAGCTATTGCATGGATACTTCAGTTAGAACTCATGTGACAGAGTTTGGTGGAGTTGATTGAGGAAGTTAGGGGAGTTGTATTCAGTTTAACTAATCTAAACATAGTTGAGCTATTTGTATTCAGTTTAACTAATTGATACAATTAGTGAGAGTGGTGTGAATTAATTATTAATTAATTCACTAACTATAAACTCATTAATCAACTAAAGAATGCATCAGTTAACTTCAGTGCATGGACAGTTTCAGTGGAGACCAGTGCAGAAATAGGTGAAAGAGCAAGTTAACTATCAGTTGTGACTATACTGTTGCTATTTGCAACACACAGATAGGTGGAGTAGCCCATGAGGATTGCGCAGTTCAAGCCAGGTGGTTTATCTATTTAATGAAGCCATCCCATAGCATTAATTACACAATAAAGGTTGGCTATCAAGTGGAAAAAGATTGGAGCATGTGTTTTGCTAGATCTAGATTGATAGTGTGTAGCAATTGAGGGTGTGCATGAGAGCTTGTGAGGAGCTTTTGTACTATGATTGTTACATGATCTCCATGACATATAATATATAGATAGCGAAAGCTATTAAAGCTTCCAGTTTAAATATTGTGTTCATATGTGTGATTGTTTGTGGTTTTAATGTATGCATGCAATTGATTTTATTTCTCCGCATGTGATGATCAATGGTAGAAGAGATTATGTATTATGCATGAAGCTAAAATAGTGTGTATCAGAGAATTCCGTGAATAATATCTCGCTTATTCAAATTTCTACATGGTATCAGAGGGATATTGATCATTGGAGCAATTGCAGAACATTGAAGCGGTTGAGTTTTGTGCTGGTGGAATTCAAATTTGCAGCAGTGTTTTTCTTGGTGTCGAAGTTGAGATGTCTTTCAACGGATTGCGATTGGAGTATGCCCTTGAGGGCAGCTCGAATTATATTGCATGGAAGGACAGGATGGAGGCGGTGCTGGATGACAATGGGTTGAAGGAGTTCACAGATGCAGAAGTCCCAAAGCCTACTTCTAGCGATGTTTCCGTACTTGACGCATGGAAAAAGAAGACAGCAAAGTGTCGAAGGATTTCAATAAGGTGTGAAGGATCGTTGTGTGTCTAGCCTTCACAAAGCCCATTTTTGATGTGGAAAGCCTTGACAGATTTATTCCAAAGCAAGAGCGACCAGAGGAAGTTGGCGCTCAAGGATAAACTCAGAAACATAAAGATGGAGAAAGGTGACAGTATGCCCAAGTACCTCACGAAGTCCATCCAATGTAGGGATGAGCTGGGAAGTGTGGGGGTGACTGTAGATGATGAGGACTTGGTGAGCTTGGCTCTCCTTGGGCTTCTGAAGAGTTGGCACTCCTATCAGGACTCTGTCAATGGTCGAGAGAAATTGCCAGGATGGGAGCGACGCGCCCGTCTTCAGCAAGAGGACAAGGCGGATAAGTACCGTGATATATAGTCAGTGTGCACAGTCTCGATGAAGAGAATTGTGCTTTGGCTGCCAAAGAAAAGAATGGGAAGAGCAAGAAAGCTTCTCAATCCGGTGCGAAAGGAAAGAAGCGGGACATGTCCAAGGTGAAGTGCTTTCACTGTCACCAACACGGACATTACGCCACTAATTTTCCACAGAAGAAGAAAAATAAGCAGGCTGTTGGATCTGCAGCTGGAGAGGCCTTAGCCTTGCAATTTGAGCTAGATTTTTCACTGATCACATGCTTGGTTTCAAGTGTGATGGGTTCAGTGTGGTTTCTGGACAGTGGTGCGTCTTTTCACATGACAGGAGATCGAGATTTGTTTACTGATCTGGATGAGAAATATCTTGGAGTGCACATCGAGATGGGAAATGATGGTAGATACAGTGCGACCGGTATCGGTACCATTTCCTTTGAGAGGGAGTCTGGTAAACCCTTTGTATTGAAGGAAGTGATGCATGTTCCAAGATTGAAGAAGAATCTTATCTCTGTGGCGATGTTAGAAGACAAGGGATATGATGTTGTCTTTAGCGAGGGAAAGGCTTTCCTGCGCAGTAAGGCAACTGGTGAGACCTGGAGGATAGGGGTTCGAGTTAAGAACCTTTATCAATTGCAGGTAGATGGCTGCGCAGCAATGGCAGGCAAGGCAGAAGGAGTGGTGAGCCAGGATGATGGCGAGTTGTGGCACCAGAGATTGGGCCACCTTCACCATGGAGCTTTGAAGATACCGTGCGCTACATTTTGCCTGCTCTAGCATGTCCCAAACGCCAGAATGAAGCAGGAACAAAAACCCAAGGGCGCAGAACACCACTATATGGTCTGCCGCTGGTTGTCCCCAGTGTCCAGACCACAGACCTTTCCTTCAGCTAGAATGGATTTGCGGAGAAGGGAACAAAGACATTTATTATTGATTTTACCAGTGCCTTGATCCTCTCTCCGCCGCAAGAAGGAGCCACACACCAAGTCCTTCATGAGTTCAAGGCACCCACAGGCTGCCAACGAAAGAAAGGTGCGAAGCGGGCTCTAAGGAGCGACAATGGTGGCATCCATCTCCGCACCCGATGATGCAGAAGACAAAAGGAATTCGAAGAGAGCTCATAGCACCTCATAACCCGCGCTCTGCAGAATTCAAGCGAGCGAAGAACAGAACGATCGTGGGTGCTGCACGAGCGATGTTACATGATCAGGGCCTTCTCATACACTTGTGGGCTGAGGCATGCAATACTGTAGTATATGTGCAGAACCGTTGTCCTCGCAGGATACTTGGCATGAGTACACCCGGGGAGGCGTTTTCTAGTAAGAGGCCCGATATTTCCCATTTGAGGATTTTTGGTTAACCTGTTTACATTCATGTGACGAAGGATGCCAGGAAGAAGCTGGAGTCGACCGCAGAGGTTGGGATATTTGTGGGGTACACTGATACGCCCCACAACTATCGTGTGTATTTTCCAGACAGTCGCAAGACTGTTGTGCGATGGGATATCAAATTTCAGTAGGAGAAAGCCATGAAGTGTTTGCTTGAGAGGGAGCCACACTTGCATGCATGAGGAGCTATTAATTCCTAAGGATGAGTCTCTGCATGTGGATCAGCCACAAGATGAGGTTCATGGAGTGGGAAGAGACCACTCGGCGCCGCCAACCATCGCAGGCGGAAGCGCACTGGGCGTGCTGAGCTGTACTGCCCAAGAGCAGAGAAGGTCGAGGGAGCAATCACATCACGCTCGCGTACGAAACAACACCGACCCAGATAATCGGATACATGGTTTCTATGAGAAAGTGAATCGTGATGAGCCATCCCCTCGCAGGAAGTCAGGAGGACCCTGTACATGGGTAGATGCCATGGTGGAAGAGCATGATTCGATTGTTTTGGGTCAGTAAAGCGGGAGATTGTCCTAGAATTGTATGGAAACTGGTGGGTTCGAGATGGATCTACAAAGTGAAGCAGGCGGCTGACGGGAGTGTGGAGAAGTACAAGGCAAGATTTGTTTCCCGAGGCTTCTCACAGATAGAGGGGATCGATTATGAGGAGACCTTTGCACCTGTCGCAAGGTATTCTTCCATACGGACGATTCTTTCTCTCTCAGCGCAGATGGGGTGCCAAATTCATTATATGGATGTGAAGATTGTGTTCCTCAACGGAGTCATTTAGGAGGAGGTGTACATAGAGCAGCCCGAAGGTTTCGAGATCTTCAGCAGCGAGTCGCATGTGTGCAAACTCAAGAGAGCGCTGTATGGGTTGAAACAAGCACCTCGTGCTTGGTACACACGGATAGACAGTTATTTCACCGGACTTGGATTCTCCAAGAGTGAGGTGGATCCTAACCTATACCAGATTGTGGTGGAGGGTAAGTTGTTGATCATTGTACTTTATGTAGATGATTTGTTTTTGACAGGTGATGAGCTATTGATACTCTCAAGCAAGGAGGATCTTGCAAAAGAGTTTGAGATGAAGGACTTGGGCCTCCTTCATTATTTCCCCGGATTCCCCGGGATTGGAAATTTGGCAAACAGCAGCGGTGGACTCGTTTGTTTGTCGTGCATTCCTGTGAGATGTTGGGATAGTTCAACATGCATGGCTGCAACCCTATTGATACTCCTCTTCCTGGTGGTTGGAGGAAGGAGGATGCTACTTCGGCGGAGGTAGTGGATGCCACTGTTTATCGACATTTGGTGGGGTCGCTTATGTATCTGGTCAATACATGACCCGACATATGCTATGCTGTGAACCAGCTTTCACAAGCTATGGTTAAGCCAACCAAGCTCTTCTGGAAGGTAGGTAAGCATGTATTGAGATATCTCAGAGGCACATCGAGATATGGATTGTGGTACAGACAGTCAGATGAGGTGAAGCTATGTGGCTTCATGGATGCAGATTGGGCAGGGATCCCAACGGACAGAAAGAGCACATCTGGAGGGATTTTCAGTATTGGGTCGACAGCAGTTTCTTGGTATAGCAAGAAGCAGAGATCCATGGCACTCAGTTCAGCAGAGGCCGAGTATATGGCAGCAAGTTTGGCCGCATGCGAGGCTATATGGATGAGGAAGATCCTAGTCAGGTTGTTTGGTTCACACTTAGAGGCTACTGTGATTTATTGTGATAATCAGAGTTGCATCAAAATCTTGGTTAATCCAGTATTTCATGATATATCTAAACACATTGACATCCGGTATCATCATATCAGAGATTGTGTGCAGCGGAAGGTCATGTTACTTTCATACATTCCTACGGAGGATCAAGATGCTGATATCTTGACGAAGGCGCTCACCAGGAGAAAATTCGAATACCACAGAGGCAGGATAGGGGTTGCAGATAATCCATATCTTGTTGAGAGGGAGTGTTGAGATTGCAACAAGATGATGAGCTTAGTGGAAAGGAGTCGCCTTCACTAAGTGGGCCCGCATGCTATTTTTGGCGCAAAGTCTATTTTTAGACTATGTCTATTTTTAGACATATGGATCATGTTCTATGAGTTGCAGGATGCTATTTGTGGATGGTTGGTCAAGTCGGAAAAAATAGATGGACTTCTATTTTTAGACATATTGGGCGAAATCTATTTTTAGATTGCCAGTCTAAAAATAGATATGTCAAATATTATTAGTTCTTAATAATATTTGGACTATAAACATTATCTTATTCTCTTGGAGCACTTCAGTTAAGTGCACATATGTGGCACAGGAGCCGACAGAAGGAATTACGTTTATTCCCGATAGTTATGTGGAGCTTCTGCATGGATTCTTCGCTAGAACCTGCGTACGTAGTTTGGTGAGTTGATTGGAGGGTTAGTGGAGTTGTATTCAGTTTAACTAATCTAAACATAGTTGAGCTATTTATCACCTAACGGATACAATTAGTGAGAGTGGTGGAAATTAATTAATAATTAATTTACTAATTATAAACTCATTAATCAACTAAAGAATACTTCAGCTAACTTCTGCATGGAAAGTCTACTGGAGACCAATAAGTAAATAAAAGTAGAGCAGGTTAACTATCAGTTTTGACTATACTGTTGCTATTTGCAACACACAGATAGGTGGAGTAGCCCATGAGGATTGCGCAGTTCAAGCCAGGTGGTTTATCTATTTAATGAATCCATCCCATAGCATTAATTACGCAATAGAGGCTGGCTATCAAGTGGCAAAATATTGGAGCATGTGTTTTGCTAGATCTAGCTTGATAGTGTGTAGCAATTGAGGGTGTGCATGAGAGCTCGTGAGGAGCTTTTGTACTATGATTGTTACATGATCTCCATGACATATAATATACAGATAGTTGGGGTTTTCAGCTTTAAGCTTTCCCATTAAATACTGTGTTCATATGTGTGATTGTTTGTGATTTTAATGTATGCATGCAATTGATTTTATTTCCGCATGTGATGATCAATGGTAGAAGAGATTATGTATTATGCATGAAGCTAAAATAGTGTGTGATCAGGAGAATATCGGTGAATAATATCTCAGTTATTCAAATTTATACACTAGGCATGCTAAGAAACTTAAGGAAGGTAGCATGGAAGTTCAAGAAACTATTGAAACAACTAAAGCCCCTGAAGAAGTGGTTGATCTCTCAACACCTGCAGAGAAGCATACAGCCAGCAGAACAAAAGAGGGAAAAGAAGAAGTGACAATGAAAATAGAGCTTCAACATCTTGAAGAGAATTTGAGGTTAGCAAACCAAAAAATTGTTGTGATGAGAAAGAGGGCTAGAAAGCACAGTATTGAGAAAGCATAGTTCAAAATAATGAAGGCACTATGGGAAGGTCAAACTAGTTCTATTTCTGAAACTCCAAGCAGTGCAGAGCAGTTTTTCACATGGAAAGTCCCAGCAATCAAGGAAGCCAAATTTGTCAAAGTAATAAATACTCACTTGAGAGATAGTAACAGGAAACTTAAATATCAAGTGGAAGATTTGGAGCAGCAGCTGAAAGTGATTCGGGATGAGTTAAAGAACAAAGGTGCAAAATGACAATCATTAAAAACTTAAAAGCTAAATCAAGTGAAAATTATGAAGGAACCTCATGAAAACTGTGTTTTTCAATTCATATGGCTTTTTGATTTCATGAAATCAGTGTTATTTTTAGTTTTGGCACATTTATAGTTTTCACTTTGAAAAAATTTGGACAAAACTGCTCACTTAGTAGTTTCGTAGCGCAAACAGTGTAAAAAGAGTGAAAAGCGCTGCAAAACTGTTGTAGAAACTTTTTTCACTCTTTCTCATAAATTTTTGAAGGGAAAATGTATGAATTATGACCTGAAATTGCTAGGGAAGATGTATTAAATGATAATGAAGATAATCCTGGAGGAAAGAAATCAAAATTTTGAAGAAGAAAGGGTAAAAGAGCTGCGCTACGAAACTGTGTTGTTTTCGTAGCACAGTCTTTTACAGCTCATTTGAACAGTGTAAAGATGGTTTGGGACAGCTAGAGCTTAGGGAGGATTTTTGGCAGGTGTTACTTCAGTTCCTAACAGCAAAGGACCTCGAAATGATGAATTCATGATGGTCAGAACATTTCAAAACTGCAAGGGACCCTATGCCTAGAAAACAGGGGATTGTTTCCTACTTTGATGGAGGTCAGCATTATGGTCATCAAGATTTGAAGCCAATCATCTAGATTCGACCAAGTGTAAATACATTTGGAAAAGGATGTAATTTAATTAAGATAATTTTGTTATAGATAGGTGATTAAGAGTTTGAATCCTATTTGTAATAGGACTGTTTAGTAGATTAGCTATCCTTTTGTAATAAATACCATGACATATGGTTAGGCAAGGTGTCAAGAGTCAGGAGTTTGATGTATCTAGCATCAGATAAGGTTACCTTATGTTGTAAATTCTCTATAAAATATCAAGAAGTCAAATATGCAATGGGTTGGACATTTTTTGGCAAAAGACTGTGTTTATTGTAAGTGATTGGTTTTCAGCTTAATACAGAGATTTCTAGTTAGCCAACTTGAGATTCAGGAGGAGTTCTAGTGTGTTCTTGTTCTACTTGCAACTTTTTATTATCCTATTGCAGTGGTGTTTGTCTATGTTACTCAAAATTCATCTTTTATGCTTTGACTTCCTATATAGACAAACTGACTGTGTTTTTTACATTTTGACATGTGTATCTCTTGACTAAAACTCTGATATGCCTCAACTTCCATGTTAAGTAGATTGATTGGTTTACTGAAACTATTTTGACTCCATAAGCCCAATGTGTACTTGATGATGTGAATTTCAACCTACATTTATCATTTATCTGATTATTACCCCACATGGAGTTAGCCATCTATATTTTTATCAAAATCATTAACCCTTGAGAGAGCCCTCTCAGGTTGAAGAGGCTAAGCCTCAATCAAAAGATTGGTTTGAAACAGTTACATGAGATTGATTTGATTAGCAGCCTATGAGGTCTAATTTTGTAATAACAGTACCATTACTTAAAGCAAGCACAACAATAACTCAACAGTTGCTAGTGTTCAAAGAAGCAGTGTCAAGTCAAGTATCAGGTCATGTCAAAAGTCAGTATTTTAAAATTCATCATTGTAAAATTGTAAAAGGGTCATTATTGCAAAAGAGTCAATTTTTATAGAGTTGGAGAGGCATTGTTGGGAGGTATAAGTGTCATTGTTGGATAATTTTATGGTTTGGTTGCAAGTCATAGTGCGATTGGGTGATTGGTCTAGTTCAAGAAAATCATTGTGAATCATATTGTATCATGGATCATTGTCTCTGGTACGAGAGTCCACACTCTTGTATTATTTCTGATCATTATTTCTGAGTGCATATAGGTCAAGCGCTATTCACAGCGAGAAATTCAAATCTGTTAAAACATTTTTAATATGCCACTAATCTGGATTATGCCTCCATAATCTACGTTTAAGCGCTAAACGCGCATAGTGCTAAACACGGCATTAAAATCCATTAAAGTGTACTTGTCATTAAGCTAATAGCACAGTTAACTTGGTGTCGGTGTTGGCAGAGTCCGCCAAATGCGGCGAAGCTCCAGTTTTAGTGGAGTTATCTGACCAGTTTCCAAAATTAATGGAGAATTTGTAGGAAAAATTGGTTTTTCCATAATTGAGGAAATTTTCGACCAATTTTGGCTCAGGAAGAGTCATTCTTGGTATATTTTGATGTTTTAGAGTCATTGGAGCAGGTTGCAAAGGCAACAGGAGACTGTAAAAAACACGTTTTTACAATTGAAGCTAATACAAAGGGTCATGCCATGGAAGATGGACCAAGGAGATGTAGCCCGAGAGGGGTGAAATCCTTCATAAAAACCATGTGTATTTGACTTAGTTGTATGTGTTTGTTGTGTGTTTATATTTTTTTGTTCATAATTTAGTTTCCATGCTTTTATGTTCATGAAATACACGTAATCTCATCATGTTTATTGGTTTATCAATCATAAGCACATGTATAAACCCTTGTACAAGAAGAAAACATAATCTCTTTCATATTAAATTTGAAACTGATATTAGCACAGCAATAACTAAAGATCAATTTTAGATCAATTTGGTATCGGAGAAAAGGTTATTTTCTTTCTTTGTTTGAGATTGTGCAAGAAGGGTTTTAATAGTTGCAATTTTGTGATGCTTACAAGGTTGAAGTTGCAGAGAGGAGAAGGGAAGATATTGGTTGTTAGTCCTAAGGTTAGGACTAGAAGAAAGATATTTGAGAGAGCATCATCTTCACCCAAAGTTCCACTCATATATGCACTTAAAGCACCTCAAGTTGTATCTCCAGCAGTTGATATTGAAGAGGTACAAATTGCACAAGAAGCTGAGGTGATTGAAAAGGTACAAGCATCAGAAGTTTGGCTTGAACCCTTAGCCATTATGTCAGGTTTTGGAGAGACTCATGGACATTTAGAAGATGAGTATATCAAGAGAGACTTCAATGACATTAAGAGAATGGTTAAAATCATGTTTTATGCATTCACTGCAGAAAGAGCAGGAGAAGGTTCTAAGCCTCCACATGGAGAAGGAAATTCAGATCATAAGAAAGATGAAGAGAAGAGTTCAAAAGGGAGTGGAGTAAATCCACCTCCATATTTACCATCCTCATCCTCATCATCTTCATCATCTTCATCAGCATCATCTTCCACTTCCACCAAAAAAACCACCCACACTCATTCAAAAACCCCAAAAGGAAAAACTCCATTACTCAAGTTGGACATCAAGTTTGAACTTCCCATATACAATGCTGAGGTAAATACAGAGAATTTGGACAATTGGATTCATCAATTAAGTATAATGTAGAATTCAGAATCTACAAGAGGACGACATAAAGATCCAGTTGGCTTCATTAAGGCTAGAAGGAGAAACACTAGTTTGGAAAATACTCAAGAGGAAATGTGAATCCATGGTAAGATATCCATTTATTGGGTTGAATTAATTTCTTCCATTGAAAGATGGTTTTATCCATTAGCCTATATGAAAAAATCAATTATGAGTTGGAAAAACTTTAGGCAACTCAAGGGCCAAACAATTCAAGAGTATACCCAGGAGTTTAGAAAGAGGAATTTGTTATTAGGAGTAAACTTGAATTCCCAAGACACACTCTTGAAATACATTGGGGGTTTAAATTCCTATTTGAAACATACTATTCTTATTTTTAACACAAACAATTTAGATGAAGTATGTGTGCAAGACATGCATCTTGAAGCAAGGGGAAAGGACATTCAGGAAGAGGGTAGTAAGAAGAATCCATTCAAGGGTAAGGGAAAAGAGAAGGGAGGAAAATGGAAGGGAAAGAATAATGAAATCATGAAGAAAGAAGGGGAGAAAAATACATGCAAGCATTGTTCTAAAGAGCAGCATGATGAAGCCCACTGTTGGAAACTACATCCTGAACTAAGGCCGAAGAAACCAAATAACAAGGGGAAACAAAATATGAATGCCACCACACAACATGATCTTGGATCTGATTCCAGAGATGAGACCAATATCATAGCCATGGTCAAAAATGGAAAGGAATTCATAGCAATTAATAGTTCCTCAAATAGTCAAAACAACACTCCAAATGAAGACACAAGGATAGAATTGTTCCATGTGAGAGTGATTTCAAATCATACAAAGATTGATGCATTGGTTGATAGTGGGTCACAAGCAAACCTAATTTCAAAAGACTTGGTCATAAATATTAACCTTGAAACTATACCACATCATAAACCATACCCTTTGGGTTGGATAGTTAAGAATGCCAATTTACAGGTTACAAGGAAATGCATATTTTGATTTGCTATTGCTGCAAACTTTGTTGATGAAGTTGAGTTAGATGTGGTTCCACTTGACATTTCTGGGATTATATTGGGAATTCCATATTTGTAGGACTTGAAAGCAATGTTTTATCACCATGAGAATAAATATCATTTTCTTAAGGATGGGGTGGAGTATATTGTGAGAGCTCATCGCAAAAATCTGAATATTTCTTTAGTTCATGCAGGGCAAATGAAGAGGCTAGTTAATGCAACTAAAAATTGTGTGCTTCTCATGATCAAGAAAAAGGATGATGTTAACTATGAATATTTTGAAGGATGTGATGAAAAATTAAAATATTATTTGTTTGATGTGGTAAGTCAGCATGGCGAGATGTTTCAAGAACCAAGTGGGTTACCTTCTAAGAGGGGAATTCAGCATAGATTTAGCTACAGCGAGATGTTCCACTTCCAAACATTGGTATGTATCGCATGTCGATTATGGAGAGTTTGGAAATCAAGAATTAAATCAAATAATTTATGAACAAAGGTATCATGCGCCCATCTACTTGGCCATGTGGATCACCAATTGTTTTGGTACCAAAGAAGGATGGGACTTGGCGCATGTGCATAGATTTCCATACACTGAATAAAATCACGGTAAAGAATCCATATCCACTCCCACGCATTGATGATTTGTTTGATCAATTAAAGTATGCAAAGTATTTCAATAAGCTAGACTTACGAAGTGGTTATCATCAAGTTAGAATAGCTGAGGAGGACATTTGGAAAACTGCATTTAAAACTAGACAAGGATTGTTTGAATGGTTAGTCATGCCATTCGGTCTAACAAATGTTCCAGCTACTTTCATGAGAGTAATGATGTATTAAGACCATTTCTATATGACTTTTTCATTGTTTAATTAGATTATAATTTGACATTCATCAAATCAAGAGATGAACATGTCATGCATGTGAACAACGTACTTGATGTCTTGAAAAAAGAGAAATTATTTTTAAAGATGTCGAAGTGTGAGTTTGGCAAGATTTATTTAGTGTATTTAAGAAAAATTGTTGGAGGAGGTGAGTTGAGGATAGAGCCTTCCAAAGTAGAGGACATTTTGAATTGTCTGAAACCCAAAACAGTTGTAGAGGTAAGAAGCTTTCTTGGGGCAACACAGTATTGGAGGAAATTCATTGCTAATTTGTCTTCCATTGCAGCTTCGTTACATGCATTGACAAGTGTCAATAAAGTCTTCCATTGGGGAGATATGTAGCAAAAATCATTTGATTCTTTAAATAAAAATATCAGTTTAGCACCGGTATTGGCTCTTCCGGATCTTAGACAGCCATTTGAGATCCAAACATATGCAAGTGATTACGTCATGGGGACGTTCTCATGCAGCATGGTAAGCCTATTTTGTTTCATTCTGAAATTTTTAATGGAGTTGTGACTAAATATCCCACTTATGAAAAAGAGTTATATGCATTGGTAGAAAGTGTAAAGAAATGGAAGCACTATTTGATGGGTAAATAGACCATTATATATACCGAAAATCGGCCATTGTAGTACTTACAATCACAATCAAAGTCGCATCAATCAAGACATTTCAGATGGATTGGATTTCTACAACAATTGCATTTGGTTATCAGGTATAAAAAGGGAATCTAAAATAAGGTAGCTGATATGCTCTCTAGGCCTATTTTAAATTCAGCTATTATACTCAAGCACAATTCAAATATGCATGAAAGTTACATTGAACAATATGCATATGATAGTGATTTTCAAGATGTGTATGAAAGCTTGAGTCAAGGAAACCAAAATGAAGAGTTATATTATCATGTGCATAAAAAAATTTTGTATCACTTGAGAAAGTTATGTATACCACAAGGAGAAATAAACAATATCATAAGGGAGGTGCACACTTCATTGATTGCTCGACATTTCGGTGTAGGCAAGACGGTAGCGAATCTCCAAAGACATTGTTATTGGTCATGCATGATTGATAGTGTAACTCATTTTATTAGAGGATGTTCTTTATGTGCAATAAGTAAGCCTAGTAATAGGAAACTTGGATTGTACACTCCACTTCGGGTTCCTTCACATCCTTGAGAGAGTATCTCAAGGGATTTTGTAGGTGGTCTTCCAATGTCAAGGAAAGGTCATGATGAATTTTATGTTTTTGTAGATAGGTTCAGAAAAATTTGTATTTAATCCCATTTAAAAAAAAAATTATAGCTAAACAAATAGCTCATATTTTCTTTCAAAATGTATGGGTTCATTTTGGTCTTCCTACTTCTATTGTAAGTGATTGAGATTCCCGATTTTTGGGAATTTTTGGTCAAAATTATGGGACATGATGGACACAGTGTTGAAGAAGAGTACATCATTTCATCTGCAAACATATGGTCAGACCAAGGTGGTTAACAGGACAGTCATTCATCTTCTTAGAGGCTATTGCAGAAAACATCCCAAGTTGTGTGATGAACAGTTGCATTACATTCAGCATGCATACAAAAGGGAAAATCATTCTTCCACAAACACATCGACATTTGAGGCATTTCTTGGGTACTCGCCAAGATCACCTTTGGACTTCATCTTTGATAAATATGTCAATATAAATGGTCATAGCGACATAGATAAGGCAAGGAAGTTCATTGAGAAAATTCATTTGGTACATCACACAGTGCAAGAACAACTTGAAAAGCAACTACAAGGCAAGGCATGATAAACACCATGTTGATCACAAATTCCAGGTTGGAGATGATTTTGGTTATATATCAGCAAAGAAATATTGCAAGGGGAAGGTAAAATGCTCAAGCCAATCCATTATGGTCCATTTAAAAATCTGGAAAAGATTGGTACTAATGCATTTACGCTAGATTTTCCTCCTTATATGCAAATATATTATGTCGTTAATGTTGAGAATTTGAGATTTTTTGAGCCTCTTATGATTGATGATCAAGGAGAGCATGTTCAGCTGCCATCAATAGATCATTTCTTGCCATAATGTATTGATGAAATTCAGCAAGATCTCATACTTGACAGAAGGACCAAAAATTCAAGGAGAGGGAATGTCGAATGCCTTAGAGTGGGACTCAAGGGACAAAATCCTTCCAAGGCCAAATGGATGGAGATTGAAAGGGTGAGGGAGTTGTACCCTCACCTGTTGAACAATTGATAGTATCTTTGGGGTCCAAAAGGCTTCTAGTGGGGAGGAATGATCAGAGGCTCAGTATTTAGCTCAAAAATTAAAGTTCTTAGAAATTCTCCAAACCAGAATGACCGAATAGAGCTCGTCACCAAGATTCTGGTGTAATTTGTTTCTTCCAAGTCCGACTCTGTATGAGTAATTTATGACCTACTGTCCATTTTCTCAAATAGGTAAAAAATGTGCAGAACAGTGACAGACTGATGACTTGGTAGTCTAGTCAACACCTAAGGAATATCTAGGGAATATTCTTCAATTTTCAGCCAATAACACTGTAACAAGTGTCACAATCAGATTCACCAATGTTCCTTGGGAAATTGAAATTTTTCTTCCTATTAGAAGGTTGAAATTTGTATAAATGGTGCATTATTATTTTTAAATTTGGTGTAATTGGGGGCCAATGGAGAAGGAAAACGTGGAGCAACCGGAGGCTGCCACGTGCCCTCCCCCATGGCAATGATGGATGGCGCATTATTTGATAACCAAGGTCGAATATATATATATATATATATATATATATATTAACCAAGGTCAAATTCAAATGTCATGTTCAACAAAATTTTATGGCCGACGAGGGTCGGAGGTCGAGGTCGACCCTGCGACCCCCCCCATACTATCACCCGCCGTAACCATCATACCACACAGAGTTCCTTAACAGTTATGGGGTCGCACTTATACTTAAGGTTTATATGCGCCATATTTAGGCGTCCGGAGGAGGCCAGCCCCCTCCCATATGCTCGTAAGTGGAACCAAGGGCGAGCGTTATTCACGGCAGGAAATTCAAATCCGTTAAAACATATTTAATATGCCACTAATCTGGATTACACCTCCATAATCTGCGTTTAAGCACTAAACGCGCTTAGTGCTAAACACAACATTAAACTCCATTAAAGTGTTCTTATCATTAATCTAATGGTGTAGTTAACTTGGCAGAGTCTGCCAAATGTGGCGGAGCTCTAGTTTTGGTGGAGTTATCTGACCAGTTTCTAGAATTAGTGGATAATTTCTAGGAAAATTTGGTTTTTCTATAACTGAGGAAATTTTCGACCAATTTTGGCTCAAGAAGAGTCATTCTTGGTATATTTTGATGTTTTCGAGCCATTGGAGTAGGTTTCAAAGGAAACAGGAGACTGTAAACATCACTTTTTCACAATTGAAGCTAATACAAAGGCCCATGCAATGGAAGCTGGACCAAGGAGATGTAGCCCGGGAGGAGTGAACTCCTTCATCAAAACCATGTGTATTTGACTCATTTGTCTGTTTTTTTTCTGTGTGTTTATATGATGTTGTTCAGCATTTAGTTTCCATGCTTTTATGTTCATGAAATACACTTAATATCATCAATTTTGTTTGTTTATCAATCATAAGCACATGTATAAACCCTTGTACAAGAATCAAACATAAGCACTTTCATATTAAATCTGAAACTGATATTAGCACAACAATAACTAACAATAAATTCAGATCAAAGGTAAACTTCCATTGATATGTTTCGATTGTGGTGAGGTTGGGAATTTTGCAGCCAAGTGTCCTCACAAAGGTGAGGTTGTTATGAAAGGAAATAAAGGTCTAAGGAAGTTCAACAAGCAAGGCAAGAAGAAATTGTTTAAGAATATTTTATTCTCCAAAGAATATAGCTCCTCATCTGATGAATACAGTGAAATCGAAGAAGAAATCAATAGAATAGTATTGTTTGTGGCCAAGCACAATAAGCAAGAAGCATCTGATGAAGAAGAAGAGATGACTGAGGTTGAATTTCAAAACGAAGTGATCAGGGTTATCAAACATCTCAAGGTCAAGAAGAAGCATGTCAACACTCTTGAAGACGAATTAAATATAGAAATGGAACAGGTCCTAAATCTCAAAATCAAGGTTGAAGAATACAAACGAGTTGAAGAATTGCTCAGGGAAGAATTAAAGGAAAGCAACAAGGAAAGAGAATCATTGGAAGATTAAATAGTTTCCCTACGAAAGCAAGTAAAAAATGGAAAAAATCTTCAAAACTACACCAACAACTCTAAGGAATTGGAAGAAATCATCAACAATCAGCGATCAAATAGTGGCCAGACTGGTCTTGGTTTCAAAGAAAAATATGAAAAGGAGCCAAGTCCTTCTATGACAAAAAAAGAAGATGGATATGCAAAATATAACAAGCAAGTAGACCTCCCAGCCAACTCAAGAGATCAGGACTCATGGGAAGAACCATGGAAAGAAATTCCTTGAAGAATATTTCCTCACAGGTATCAACCTATCTTCTATGGTTATTGTTATTCTTGTGGAAGTTTTGGACATAGATCTATAGAATTTCGCATGTATGTTTGGAATAAATACATTTTCGGGAGATCTTTCAAAAAGGGATATTCCAGAACTCAACATAATATTAACAGATTTGATCATTTGAGAGATGATGTTAAATGATACAAACGTAAAAATTTTGGACCTGGCTAAAGATTGCAGACTTGCAAGTTCTTCAAAGGAATTCTTGCAAAAATGGAATGAACAAATATGGAAAAAGAAGACTGAAAAATGTGATATCAATATCAAGGCTCAAAGAAACAGAAACGTTTGCTATGTTGATAGTGGTTGCTCAACTCATATGACTAGAGATAGGAATAAGTTCATATCCTTGAAGGAAAATAAGGATGGAACGGTGTCTTTTGGAAATGATGGGTCTTCAAATTTAATAGGAGTAGGTACAGTCACACTTGGAAGCAAGAATTAATTAGCAAAAGATGTGTTGTTGGTTGAAAATATGAATCAAAATCTGCTCATTGTTGGAAAAATGTGCAATCAAGGACACACGATGTTATTTAACTCTAAGAAATGTGAAATCAAGAAAAGCAAGTTTGGTAAAATTGTGGCTACAACAAGTAGGGCTCCAAATGACATATATATTTTGGATGAGACACTTAAAGGGTGCTTTTTGGCGAAAGAAGATGAAATTTGGTTATGGCACAAACGAATGGGACATATAAATTTCGACAATTTCGTCAGGATCAACAAGAAGGAAGCAGTAAGAGAAATGCCTAAAATTTCAAAACCTACCAATATGATATCTGAATATTTTCAGCGCAACATGAAGAAAAAATTTGAGTTTGAGACAAAAGAACACTTTGCATGACGTCCATTGGAATTAGTACATACTGATCTATGTGGTCCTATGAGAACAAAAGGTTTAGATGGAGAATTATATTTTATGCTAATGATAGATGATTACACTAGAATGACAACCGTCAGCTTCTTAAAGGAAAAGACTGAGGCATTCGAGTGTTTTAGAATCTACAAGGAATTGGTTAAAAATGAATTTGATTTGAAGATCAAATGTCTGAGATCAGAAAATGGGGAGAATTCACTTCCAAGGTATTTTAGCAATACAATGATGAAAATGGAATAAAAAGGCAATTATCAACCGCCAGAATACCGCAACAAAATCGAGTTTTTGAAAGAAAAAACATAACCGTATGCGAAATGGCTAGAACAATGTTAAATGACTCAAAATTAGATGATAAATTATGGGTTCAAGCAATCGATACATTTGTATTCATTATAAACAGAGGTTTTTAAGGAACAATTGTAACATGACTCCATATGAATTATGGAAAGGAAGATTGGCTAACGTCAAATACTTCAAAATATTTGGAATAAAATGCTACATAAAAAGAGAAGATAAAAAATTGGCAAGTTCGATTCCCATGTTGATGAAGGTATTTTCTTTGGTTATTCACGCAAAAGGAAGGCTTATAGATGCTACAATATGAGGCAAAAACAAATAGTGGAAAGCATAAATGTTACTTTTGATGAATATTGTGTTACAAAGGATGATGATGAGATTGTCCCTTCAAGAAAATCTGAGGGATCTGAGGGAGAATATGTGAAGGATGAAGAAGAAGCTCCAGAATAAGACCAATCAAATAAGGAAACAACATTCAACCAAGAGGAAATAAGAAATGATTAGCAGGATGTATAAGAAAATTCTCCAAAAGCTTTAAAAGAATTGTGTCAAACGAATCATTCGTCAAATCAAATCATCAGGAACATAAATGAAGAAATTGGAACCAAAAGAAGTCGATAGCTTCGTTCATCACAACAATCCCACCTTGCTTTTTTAGCAACTTTCTAGCCTAGAAATTTTGAGGAAGCTAGTCAAGATGAACACTGGGTAGTAGCTATGAATAAAGAACTGGATCAAATTGAGAAGAACGATACTTGGGAATTGGTTCCACGACCAAAGGATAAAAATTTCATTGGAACTAAATGGGTCTTCAGAAACAAATTGAATGAGGATGGACATGTTACCAAGAATAAGGTAAGATTAGTCTGTAAAGGATATGCACAAGTTGAAGGAATTGATTTTGAAGAAACATTTGCTCTCGTTTCCAGAATGGTAGCTATCAGAATTTTTCTCACTTATGCATGCCCGAGAAAAATCAAGTTCTACCAAATTGATGTTAAGTCAAACTTTCTTGGAAGAAGAAGTTTACATTTAACAACCTGAAGGTTTTCTGCTCTCTGAAAAGGAATACTAAGTCTTTAGATTAAGGAAGGCACTATATGGTCTCAAGAAATATCCTAGAGATTTAAATGCTCATATTAATGGATATATACATCAACAAGGATTCAAGAAAGGAAGCGTCGACAACAATTTCTATGTGAAAGTGGATCAAGATAACTTAATAATTATCGAGGTAAAAACTTTTTGGAAGCAATGATGATAGATTAAGTAAAAACTTTGCCACAAAGATGAAAAGTGAGTTTGAAATGTCTCTACTTAGCGAGCTAACATACTTTTTAGGGCTTCAGATATCTCTACAGGATAAATGAATATTTATATATCAAACCAAGTACATCAATGAAATTCTCAATAAATTCAAGATGGAGTATTGCAAGCATGTCCTTATCCCAATGGTAATAGGTTGCAAGTTAAGTTGAGATGATTCGTCAAAGGATTTGGACCAGAGGTTGTATAGATCGATGACTGGTGGTCTTCTATATGTGATAGCTTCTCGACCAGATGTAATGCAGGCAGTTGTACAAGTAGCAAGATTCCAAGCAGCACTAAAAGAATCTTATATTATTGTCATCAAAATAATTCTTTGATATCTTAAGGGCACAACAGAATATGGTTTGTGGTATCCCAAAGTAAATAATCTAGTTATCCAAGCTTATACAGATGTAGCTTGGGCAGGAAGTGTTGATGATCGAAATAGTGCCAGTGGAGCTGCATTCTATCTAGGTAATTTCCTTGTTTCATGGTTAAGTAAAAATCAGTCTTCAATCTAGTTATCCACAGCAGAAGAAGAATATATCGCAACTGAAGCTTGTTATACTCAAGTTCATTGGATGAAGAAAACTTTGCAATATCTTCAAGTTAAGTTTGATGAGCCTATTCCCATATTTTTTTATAACACCAGTGCCATTATTATCTCCAAGGATCCTGTGATGCATTCAAAAACAAATCACATTCCAATCAAATATCATTTCGTTAGAGAGCAGATCACTAAAAATAATATCAAGCTTGAATATGTTAGCACAAAGGAACAAATTGCTGACATCTTTACCAAACCATTACCTCATGAAGCATTTGAGTATCTTCGCCTAAAGCTTGGGATTCTCCCAAGTTCTCATTAGACTCTTTCTATTATGTAACTAAGTTTAAAAAAAAGGGGATTTGAGGTGTGTACAGGTCCGTAGGATGAAATTTTTCAGGGCGAGTTACCCTTTTCCATCTATGACAAAGAGGGAGAGAATGTTATAGGAAGAGGTGTCATGATCACAGGGGGAGTACTTGTGTTTCCAACAATGCCAAAGAGAGAGATTGTTGATCATTGGTTGTCATTGATGTCAACCCAATCAGCACCAGGGGCTACCCCGATCTTGCATGGGAATTTTGACTTGACAACTTACTCTATTTCGATTCAAGGATATTTTCAATGGTTTCTACTTGTCGATATGTTTATGTTTATATATGGCATGCCACATAATTATTCACGGTTTGAGATATATTCATGTTTGAATTTAGTAACCCTAGTTAGTGGGCTAAAACCCCATAGGGTTGTGGCATGACACTAATCATTTTTTGCAGTCATTGAATAGTCAATAATTAATAATTTTATAAGCTCCTAAAATCCCTCCAACGTTCACTTGTTGAAGACCCTCTCAACCTAAGCATTTATATAAATTTTAACCCTCATATCCTACTCATGTAAGGATTTATCTACTTAAAACAGGTCATCGTGGAATTTTCGCTATAACTTTTTTTCTGCGAAGCTTCAGATGCTGAAAAAAAAAAACCATTTGAGCTGAAATCCTGATTAAGCGCATGTATGAATTTCAGATATTGGTTTACTATATTTTCTGATATATGATTTGAGGAAGTTAGGGTTTTTGCAGGCTCCCGAATTTCATGTCAAACAGATGATCTTGGGAAAATAGTCATAAATTTCTCTCTGAACATTGGATTCAAATTTTGTAAAAAGTGACAGAAAGAGGATGGGTTTTAATTGGTTGGGTATCGTTTTCAAGACCAAAGGCTGAAATAGTGACATGTGGCACTTCGTACAATTTTTCTCTACTAAACCAGTCTATAATCAGGTCATTGTAGGAGATTGGGCATAAGTATTTCTTCAAGAATTAAATATTGATCAGACCTACGGGGTTGGAAATAGGACTCGGAGGGCTACCACAAGAAGAAATTTTAGATCTTGGAGATCTGAAATTACATAGATACAGCAGATTCAATATCGAGCTTCTAGAAGGAAAAAAAAATATGCATTCAAGGATCACTGTAGTAAGGACAACACATCAAAAGTCAAGGTTAAGTCTGCTACAACAAAGTATGTATGATTAGTTTTTGAATTTTAATTTGAATATCATCTCCGACATATTTTTTTGCAGGACATTGTAATTATTTTTTATGTATGTTTTATTGGGTTTTATTCATAAATGTTGAACGAATTTACATTTGAATTTTGAACATTTCTGTGGCATATGGTTTTGAGGACAATGTAAGTATTTGTTTGTATATTGGTTTGGGTCTTGTTCATTAATGCATGTGCAGGAAGGAGGACACAATAGGACTACTTAGAAACATACTAGAAGGACAATGCAACACCAAAGTACCATTACTTGAAGCAAGCACAACAATTCCTCAACAGCTGCTAGTGTTCAAATAAGTAGTGTCAAGTCAAGTATCAAGTCGTGTCAAAAGTCAGTATTGTAAAAATCATCATTGTAAAATTGTAAGAGAGTCAATTTTCCTATAGTTGGAGAGGCATTGTTGGGAGGTATAAGTTTCATTGTTGGATAATTTTATGGTTGGGTTGTAGGTCACAGTGTGCTTGGGTGATTGATCTAGTTCAAGAAAATCATTGTGAATCATATTGTATCGTGGATCATTGTCCCTGGTATGGGATTCCACACTCTTGTATTATTTCTAATCATTTTAGGGTGGCAGGGAGGTGCTAAGTTGGTGCATGAAGTCACCTACAGGTTGGTGCCTATGAACGTGGTAGGTTGGTCTAGGATGTCAAGGCATCCATTTAGTTGACTACTGAAGAAACCAGGGCGTCGGGGCGTCCTTCCAGTGGGAGCTAGAGAAGAATTATTTTCTAGAATTATATGAATTTGTACCTTTCATTTCAGTTGGGGCTGAATATTAAATAATTTATTTGAAAAGCGTTCAGTGGTTTTTTACCCAGAGAGGGTTTTCCACCTAAAATTTGTGTGCCTATTGTGTTCTATTGTTTATTTTTGTTACTAGATAAACATCAAGAATAATTGAAGATAAATGAATGCTCTAAAAATATTTATAAGTGCTAATAATTAAGAAATATTAATTAACCCCCCGTATCAGCATTTCCAACAAACCCCCCGCCAGGGGGGGCTCATAAAATCGTCGTTGCCCCCCCTGGACCCCCTCAACGGTGATTAAACGACGGGTAGTGTTGCCGCCCCATTAAGAATAGGGGTCCCATGCAACGATACATCTAAGGAAATAATATAATAAAGCTCCATGCCCAACAACTCCCCTTGTTCTATCTCATGTGCAGTTTCATGCACAAATTACTCTTTGTTGCATTCTATATTCTTGGCCTCCTTTATCTTATCCATCAAAAAATTCCATTCTACATCCTAAGGATTGATTATATGACTGAATTCCATGCCTGTTAGCCTATATTTACTCTGAATCCACTTCTCCGCTAGATACATTTTTTATTATATATACATAACATGTGGGGTTTCCTTAGAGCGAACAATCTCATTGCATGCTTCCAATATATATAGTGGTATGCACAATATTCTTTCGATTGTTTTCTGGACCACCTCCTTGTACACATAAAAATTTAAATTTTTTTGAGTTGCCTATGTTTGTTCATAGGATGTTGTAATGAGGCATATTGGGGCGCCAAAAATGGTTTGTGTTCCATGTCTGGAAACTACGTCTCTTCTGGTTCCCTCCACATGATGAGTGCAATTAGAATTAGGAGCCATGCATAGTAAAATGTTGTGTTATTATCCTGCGCCTCCTAATAGTCTATTAAAAATTGTTTTAAAATAAATGTGGTCCAATTCTAGAACCCTATTGCACACTTCACTTTTGTTGCTATGAATCATGTTGGTACTTGATCATTGTGACATTTTCACAGCAGTTTTCATGACATAACCTGCAATGAAAACCTGAACATGTCTTCATTAATATCGGCTTTGTCAAACCCATGCATACCCCTGTGTTCCCCTTATTTATCCTTTACCTCCTATGCTAGAGATTTTTACCTACTCTTTTCCCTGAAAAATGGCTTTGGATATTCTCCTGTTGTAGGTAGTCCTATAATTTTGAAATAACATTAGTTTTTATTGAAACAGGGTGGTCCAACTAGGGGAAACCTCCATGGATGTAACTCAACAAATACTTGACACAAATATTTATTTCTAATCTATGGTCAAAGTGTGGAATTTCAAGTAAGTCAAGAATACTTAATTGCACTAGACCAGGTGCCCACTCTTGTGGCTCCACTATGTTGACTAGATCATCTGGACTTGTGAAGAGATGTAGATACTTATTTTTTGTAAGCTTTGGGAACTTCTTGGCGTCCATGATATCATGGTTTTAATAGTTCAAATTATCCACTGTGCCAAGCATATTCCCTTGTGTAAGAACTCTTGGCAAAATCAAGGGTGTTTCCATATGATACTTTGGGTCTTTCTTAAGGTGGATTTGTGGTGCACTAGGTTTTCTCGATGGCATATACACTCTTATACATTTCCCCAATATCAACGTAGATGATCTGACTGCTAGTGTTTTTTTTGGTACTTTAGGAAGCATAGGGAGAAATTGGGAACCCTTAATGTCTTAGAGCTATCCTTCTTTATGGGTACATAAAATCTCCTCCTAGTGGCTATCAATTTTACTGATTTCTGGCTATGTGGTATGTTATCTGTCCAAAATTTCCCTAGGGTTGTTGTGATGTTTAAAAGAAATATCAGAGGTAACTATCAACCACTTTTGGATATTAGGATCTAGCCTTCCTAATGCTCAGAGAGGGCTCTCTCTTAATGATTTAAATTTTTTGTTTTAATTAATTTTAGGCTAGTTATGTATGCTTGATTTGGTTTGATTTTGATTTGTTGGTGGAATTACTAATTTAGATGGATAGGTGCTTGTCTATTTTCCATTGGGATATGGAGTCAATATATCGAGAAAACATAACAGATCCAAGTTCTAAAGGAAGTGTTACAGGGCAAGGTAGCTGAGAAAAACCAGATCTTTAAAGGTTGAATGGTGAAGTGGTTTTCAATCGAGATCAAGGAGGAGTTAAGGATTCCTTAAACCGAATAATGAATGAAGGTGAAGGAGTTCAAACGAAATTTGAGAGAAATTAAGGTTTCTCTAATCCAGATATTAGAAGAAAACATGAAAATGAATAACAGTTCAAAACAGAGTATATTTAAATAAATTTTGAAATAAAATTCCTATTATAAAATTAAGATTTAGAAAACATGCAAGTTTATGGAATACATAGGAAAAGAAACATGAACAATTGAAAATACTTCATTGAAGTGGCTCAACACATGAGTCATGTAAAGCAATGCCTTTATTACTTGTCCTGACTGTCAACTTGGAAATGGTACAATAAACCCTCAGGTAGTAGATCAATTCAACTATAGAAATATCCAGGAATCTACCCTCACTACTTCGAATTAATGAAGTATTTATACAAAACTTAATACAAAATATCCTATCAAATGATTAGGATTTAACTAAGGAAAACAAATATCTTCATGCAAGAAGATAGAGACACCTATTAAACTAATTGCAAGTTGTCCCTGTTTATTTGATTTATTGTTTCCTTCTTTGATATTTTTTTGTCTTATCTCTCACGCTGGTTGTATTTCACTCTACTTATTATATGAATTGTCTTTTAAATTTTGTTTTTCATCTGTCTTCATCTTTAACTTGTCTTTGATTTATCTGCCTACTCTATTTTCTTTTTAACTGTCACAGTAAATCACACCATTTTTCCCAAAGCTCTACATCTAGAAGTTTGTTTTTTACCATTCTCTTGTCAATCTCATCTGCCTCTGTATATTTTGCAAATACGAGCTTATTGAAAAAAATATGATTTACCTCATGCTGAAGGTAAAAGAGATTTTCAAAATTCTGAAGGAGCACTTTGCTTGTGGGACTCCTTTCATTACTGAAATGTTGGAAGTCTCTTTAGCTACTTCCCTGATCTTCTTATCATAATCTTCATGCCTCATTAGTTTGTCATTGATTACTAATGGATTAGGCAGACCTTTCTGCCTTAAAACATCAAATTGGTTCATGAATCTATTCACTGCAAGCTCCATTGTTTGGCATTTGTCTTCAAGCTATATCATCAAATTTCTCTTGGAAAGAACCTTCTTCACTTCTAAGATGTTCTCTATTCTATCTATAATTCCAAGTTCTTATAATTCCTACTCGTTTTTGGAATTAAGAAACTTTATAATCTCATTGGCTTCTTCTGGTTTCTTCCCAAGTTCTTATGTGATCTTTTGGATTACTTCACTAGCCTACTTTATCAATTCTTTCTGCTCAAATATGACTTGGATAGAAGGCAAAATATCATGAACATAGTTAATGATATTGGCCTAGAGTTGTTGCTTTTCTTGGGCTAGTGGCTCTTTCAATGTCAAATCCTTTTCTAACTGATGAATTCTATGAGTCAATCTTTTTGTTTTTTGTGATTCTTCTTTATACATTACCTGAGCCAATTTATTTTCATCTTCTAGACTTTTTACTTGTTCTTTAAGTCTATTAATCTCAGTAGATTAGATTGACATATCCTGCATGGCTTTAATCAATTTACTTGCCTCATCATTGGGATGAGCTGATGTTGTTACTGATGTTGTTGTTGGAACTTCTATTGTAGCTGGAAGTGTTGTAGCCATTGAACCTGAGGTTGAAGCTATGGGAATGGCAGTAACAGGAACTGCTTCTATGTTGGCCTTATTTTCCTGCACTAATTTTCCCATTTCATTCTCCATCTCTTTTAATTGAGCTGTCAACTGAATGATGAGATTCATCATTTCATCCTTCCGACTTTCATTCTCAAAAACTTCTTTAGTTTGTGGATGTTCAGTTGTGGGTAATTTCAGCTGCTTCTTCAATGCAGTTATGTCTGCATTCTTCTTCTTGATAATCTCTTCTGCTGCTTTGATGTTCTTTGGATCATATCCAACCTCCATGACCAATCCTTCAAGTGATTTTATCCTATTATATTTTTCTTGTGAAGCAGATTTCTCTAGTTTTAATTGTGCTCTTATATTCTCTAGAGAATTCTGAAATTTTTGGACACATAAAGCCTTGTTTGTCATAGTGGAATAGATCATTTCTCTAGCTTGTTTATGAAACTCAATCTGATCTATAGGATGTACATCTTTATCCATAACTTCAAATGTTGTTTTCTTCTAATCTGCTAATGATTTTGGAGCCTGCACTGTTGGTTGTAAGAAGGTCATTTACATCTTCCTAGTTTTGTAATCAAAGGTTGAAAGTAACTTGTTCTGGTCACTAGGAGTTTGTTTCCAATATTGGGCATAAGTCATAGTTTTCAATGTCTCATTCCTAATTTTGATTTCTTTATACTTATCCATTATATATTTTTCTTTATCCACCAGTTTTCTTGATGAAGAAACCTTTGCCCTATGTTGTTTCTGAATGATTTATGCACTGGAGGTTGATGGTGGCTGTGTTTCCTATGAAACTGTGGGAGGTGCATTATCTCTAACAACTATATCTGTATCAATGATCTCCACTGTATCAACTATATCAATTGACTCAATTACTAGATTCAGTTTGGCCCTTTTCATGTACATTAGCTTGAATTTGGTGTCAGTAGTAGTCTCTGCAGAATAAGAGCCTTCCTCTCTTGCTCTCTTTGAGTTCCTGTCTTGTGGGGTTGGAGTATGCAGGATGGAACTAGTATCAACCTATTTCTCCATATCCTGTAAAGTATTTTCCAACCACTCTAACTGGTTGGAATACTTTTCAACCTCTAGTTTTGATTCATGAACAAAAGGGGTCAATTTGTTGGCAATATGATGCAGAGTTTTGTTCTTGATGGCAACCCATTTAATGAAGATGAAGACATGAGATTGTTGGCATGTGTTGTCCTTGATGACAATCCACCTGATGAAGTTATTCTTGACTTGATGGACTTGGTAAATTATGTAAATCTGATGTGATATGATGTTTGTTGGCAATATGATGCTGAGTGTTGTCCTTGATGACAACCCACTTGATAGAGTGTTGTCCTTGAATGGCAAACCCACTGGACACCCCTTCATGGTGCAACCGACTTGATGAAGTTGTGCTTGATGGAATATGTCTTGATGATCTTATGTAAATCTTTTGTATCTACAGTGAGTACAGAAGGTATTGAAGAAAGGAATTCAGTATGTGCTAGATCTATGATGAAAAGAGTATGTCTCAAGGCATACGCGGAATTGTCTAGGAGAAGTCGCGTATGCACGCGGTAAAGTACGTGCCAAGTCGCGTATGGGCAAAAGCGCTCATAAAGTGCAAAACCAGGGGTAACCACCATGGTATTGACCCATTGTATTGAGTAATGATTCGTCTATGTGACCCCATCCAGGAATACCATCGGAAGTAATGTGGTTTTGGCTCATGGTATTGAAAAAGGATAAACCTATATAAGGAGAAGAAATTCATTGTGCAAATTATGAGTGTGGGTGCAAGATGTCTGAGCTTGAATGAATACTTCTCTCTGAAGTATATCTGAATGGAAAGGGTTACAGTTGAATGATAGATCTGAATGCATGATGCACCAATAATGAAGAAGGGTATCTAGATCTGAAATGTACTTGTATTTGCTAGATCTGTTTATGGAATGATTAGATCTGAGATGAGGCGAACATCTGTCTGAAGTAAAGGGTAAAATCTGTGTGATGTGTCTGTTCTGAAGAATTGCAATGACCTAAATGTCTGAAGAACCATACGCTAGTTTTCCGCAGAAGAAGCGCGTATATACGCGGCTTCGCTGAAGAGAAAGCGCGTATGCGCAGTGAAATTAGCTCTGTAATATGTACAGAAGTATACGCGGGTTTGTATGGTATAAGGCGCGTATATACGCGGCATCAGTGAAAGGAAAGCGCGTATGAAAAGCTAGGGTTTGCTGAATTCTGAAGTATAAAATGTCTGATCTGTTCTGCTGTGTTACTGATATCTGTCTGGGTTATCTGAATTGACAAGTATCTGTTGGTGATGTATGTTTGAGCGTAAAAGTATGGAGTGGGTCCAGTCTGAAAATATGATGAAACGTGGCCTGCAAGTTATGTCCTAAAGGAAGCTTTGGATCCAGTGTGAAAATTGATGAAACGTGGTCCATAGAGGTGCTGAGGGTTGTAGCCTTCAGTCAGGGGGTTGTAGCTCCCTTCCAGGTGAGGCTGGTAAACGAGATCAGGGAGTCGTAGCTCCCTTCCAGGTGAGGCTGGTAAACGAGATCAGGGGGTCGTAGCTCCCTTCCAGGTGAGGCTGGTAAACGAGATCAGGGGGTTGTAGCTCCCTTCCAGGAGAGGCTGGTAAACGAGTCAGGGGGTTGGAGCTCCCTTCCAGGAGAGGTTGGTAAACGAGCACAGGTGGGTGCCTGCGTGCTGGTCAAGTCTGCGCCAGCACATATGTTGTAAGATGTTTTCTCTATAATAAAATATTGAAGGCTGAGCAACTGCAGCGGTGGTTTTCTCCCGGCTTGGGTTTCCACCTAAAAATCCTGGTGTTCATGTGTGATGCTTTGTGTGATGGTTTATTCTGTTCTTACTGCACATGTTTACTGTTTATTGAATATCTGATGAATAAATGATGGAATGGTTTAAGTGAAGAATTAATTACATAATTAGTTCTCTGAGTATACGCGAGTTTAATAAAGGGTATCCGCGTATATACGCGAGTCTTCTTCAGGAAAGTAGCGTATGGGTTTTGAAGTAAAGAAAAGTAAAAAGTTTTGAATATGCTGTAAATACTGATTCACCCCCCCTCTCAGTATTTTTCCCAACAATTGGTATCAGAGCAGGTTCTTCTGCAGAAGCTTGATCGCTTGAAGGAGATCTGTCGCAATGGGAAGAAAGCAAAAGAAGAAGGCTACTGAAATGGAGATATCTCAGAAAACATGTGCAGCAGAAAATGAAGAAGATAAATCAGGTATTGATAGTTGTTCTTGTGATTCACTTTCTAGTGTTTGCAATAGTGAAGATAGTGAAAGTAATGCTTTGGGTCTAGAGGAAGCTATCAAGATCAAAGTTGAAGATCAACAAAGATCACTTAAAGAGAAAGACTCTATCTACAAAGAAATGATCTCTCAAATGAAAGGAAAGATATAAATATTGAATGGACAGATAGACAAGTACCAAAGGTTCCATGCTTATGCATCCATTCGAATGACAAGACTTGAAGCAGAAATCAACGATCTAAATGCAGATCTGGAAAAATCAAATAAGAAGAATGAAGAACCCCTGCCATTTGAAAAGGAAGGACTTGAAGCTGAAATCATCTCTCTCAAAGAAGATCTGGAAAAATCAAATAAGAAGAATGCAGGACTTGAAGAAGAAATCATATCTCTGAAAGTAAATATTGAAGCGTCGAAGAAGAAGAATGAAGATCTCTTACAAACTTTTGAAGAACAAGAAAATGGGTTGAAAGAAGAAATTCTAAATCTGAATGATCAAGTAGAAGATGGAAGAAGGAAAGAAGAAAGCATGACGAAGCAATGTCAAGCCTTGAAGGTTGAGGTAAACATTCTCAAAGGTAAATTAGAAGAAAAGGTTAAACTTTTGAGGTTTCAAGATAGTACTAATATTTTGGACAATATTCTGAGTAATCAAAGGTCTCCTGCTATCAAACTTGGTCTTGGTTTCCATGAAACTATTAAAGGAGAATCTAGTTCGCAAGGAAGTGCTAAAGATTCAAAGGATGTCAAAGTAAAACCTGAAGAGTTGAAAGAAACAAAAGGTCAACCAACGATCATGAATTCTCAAAGGATATCATTCAAGAATGTTGAATGTTTTAAATGTCATAATTATGGGCATGTTGCAGCAAATTGCAGGAGCAGATCATTTCAGCCTCAAACAAACAGTTCCTACATAGAAAGGTACTCTGGTTTCTTCAAGGGATATTGTTTTTCATGTAACAAGTATGGACATAAAACAGCTGATTGTAAAAGGAGGAAGATTAGAAATACTCATTATGATTCTTATGCTTATTTCTCTGGACACATGAGATGTTATTCTTGTAACAATTATGGACATGTAGAAAAGGAATGCAGGTTGAACAGATCTGAGAAAGTGGACAATTTCCAGCACACAAATAGAAAGTTCAAACAAATCTGGAAAAAGATGGAGGACCGATCAGAAATGTAGGGAATATTGACCCTACTGCAGTCATCCGCTTCTGAAGCTTACTTCTCTGATTGACTGCAGGAATGATGTGGGATACATTATGAGATTTAGTAATGTATCGTCACAGGGGGAGCAATGTATGATGACTCTCATGGTTGATTTGATTACTCTGGTTATGTTTATTTCTGACAGCGCATCTGATGTGGAAAAGACGGGTACAGGAGGTACAAGTTCAGGGGGAGATGAAGGAATGTGAAAAATTTCTATGCTTCACTTTCCATACGCGGGTTCTATGAACAAAAGTCGCGTATACACGCGAGTTCCAGCAGACACAGTCGCGTATGCACTTATGATAAGAGAATTGGGATGACAGCTGAAGATCAGGAGCAGAGGTTCAGGGGGAGCATCAGTCTGACTGTTAATAACTGTATTATTGACTCAGTATCAGCTTAGTTTCTCAGTTCTAAATTATGATGATATGATACTTGGTTTCTTATGTTGAAGATTATGGATGAGTCCTGTTTTCTTTTTGATGAAGAGTATTCGTTGCTGAGATAAAAGTCTTATAATTCAAAGATAAGGACAGATCATACAGAGATTGTTGCTGATGACTTGCTGATGAAGGTGTTCAGGTTGCACAAGTTAAGGAGGAGCACTGGTTCAGGGGGAGCAGCAGGTTGAATACTAATGATTGCATTGTTGGCACTATGACTGCTTATTCTTTGGTTATTGTGATACTCATGCTTAAATGATGATGACTTGGTACATGGTTTATTATGATGAGATTTTGAGCCCTGTTTGCTGAAAAGTATCTTTTGTGCTCACACATGGATGAATTGGAAATCTTATGATTCAGAGATAAGAATAGATCATGCAGAGTTTGTTACTATGGTTGAGACCTTTTTCCCTACATTTATTACATCATGTTAAATCTTAAAGATCATGGTGATATTGGACCACATGGATGATTGCTTGACACATATTTGAAGATGTTGTTCTGGTATGATAATTTCTCTTGGAAAGAATGTATTGATGTTGCAAAGAATCTGAAGGCTTGGTTACTAATGAGCTTATGCTACAACCGTTGGATGACGCTTGAAGACACAACTGCACTGTTCTATCTATCTGTATTCCAGGGAAGCATTCAAATATCTCAGAAAGAAGCTGAACACTTTCTTTTCCTCACAGAGGATCATATCTGGTTAAAATATAGAAGATGGTATTGGATACGCAGATTTACTGAAACACAGTCGCGTATATACACGAGTTCATGCACATAAAACCGCGTATGTCTGGTTGCTGACAAATTTATGTTTGGGGTCAGCTTTCCTCAGCACAGCTGCAGTGCTATTTGGTATCTCTGATACTGTTTGGTATCTCTGTTGGTGTTCCAGTTCTCATAATTCTATTTCTAATGTTTTGATAAAGATGCCTTGATGATTTTTTGGTGAAAGTGTTCAGGATGCACAAACTAAGGGGGAGCCTTAGTCATATGGAAATGATGCTTGGATGCACAGATTCAAGGGGAGCATTAGCTTTGCTAAGTATAATGCATTGTTGGAATTATGATGGTTCTGAAATATGTTCTATTTCTTGAGGAATTTCTGGTGTTGGTCATAAATGGTCATATTTGTAATTTGATGAAAAGGTCTTGTTGAGACCCATGATGTAAAATTGTAATATTCAGTCATGTAAGGACTTGTCAAATTTGTAAACCCACTTGGTTGGGTAGCTGAGTCAAATTTTGTAAACCCACTTGGTTGGGTAGCTAAATTGAAATGTGTAAACCCACTTGGTTGGGTACTTGAGTCTCATATGTAAATCCACTTGGTTGGATATTTGATGTAAGTATGAGTCTTTTGTGATAGGAAGTTCATAGAGTCATGTACTTCATTGAAAAATATGTTTGAAGATTCAGCATGAACTCAGGGGGAGCTTGGTCACTTCAGTATATATTAGATCTGCAGAACGCTTCTTCTACATGAGGAGAAAAGGGGGAGAATGTGTTGGTTTTGATCTACCCTTTGCCCTTGATGTCAAAGGGGGAGAGTGACATGGTGTTTGAATGAAGAGAAAGAATGGTGTCAAAAATGGGGAGAGTGACATGGTGTCATTGTATTCTTAATGTACCTATCTGTTGTGGTAACCAAACACCATCGTGGTTGCCATCAAGTCCAAAGGGGGAGATTGTTGGCAATATGATGCAGAGTGTTGTCCTTGATGGCAACCCATTGAATGAAGATGAAGACATGAGATTGTTGACTTGTGTTGTCCTTGATGGCAATCCACCTGATGAAGTTATTCTTGACTTGATGAACTTGGTAAATGATGTAAATCTGATGTGATATGATGTTTGTTGGCAATATGATGCTGAGTGTTGTCCTTGATGACAACCCACTTGATAGAGTGTTGTCCTTGAATGGAAACCCACTTGATGAAGATGATGGCAACCTACTTGATGAAGTTGTGCTTGATGGAATATGTCTTGATGATCTTATGTAAATCTGTTGTATCTACAGTGAGTACAGAAGGTATTGAAGAAAGGAATTCAATATGTGCTAGATCTATGATGAAAAGAGTATGTCTCAAGGCATACGCGGAATTGTCTAGGAGAAGTCCCGTATGCACGCGGTAAAGTATGTGCCAAGTCGCGTATGGGAAAAAGTGCTCATAAAGTGCAAAACCAGGGGTGACCACCATGGTATTGACCCATTGTATTGAGTAATGATTCGTCTATGTGACCCCGTCCAGGAATACCATCGGAAGTAATGTGGTTTTGGCTCATGGTATTGAAAAAGGATAAACCTATATAAGGAGAAGAAATTCCTTGTGCAAATTATGAGTGGGTGCAAGATGTCTGAGCTTGAATGAATACTTCTCTCTAAAGGATATCTGAATGGAAAGGGTTACAGTTGAATGATAGATCTGAATGCATGATGCACCAAGAATGAAGAAGGGTATCTAGATCTGAAATGTACTTGTATTTGCTAGATCTGTTTATGGAATGATTAGATCTGAGATGAGGAGAACATCTGTCTGACGTAAAGGGTAAAATCTGTGTGATGTGTCTGTTCTGAAGAATTGCAATGACCTAAATGTCTGAAGAACCATACGCTAGTTTGCCGCAGAAGAAGCGCGTATATACGCGGCTTCGCTGAAGAGAAAGCGCGTATGCGCAGTGAAATTAGCTCTGAAATATGCACAGAAGTATACGCGAGTTTGTATGGTATAAGGCGCGTATATACGCGGGATCAGTGAAAGGAAAGCGCGTTTTCAAAACTAGGGTTTGCTGAAGTTTGTGGTATGAAATGTCTGATCTGTTCTGCTGTGATACTGCTATCTGCTTGGGTTATCTGAATTGACAAGTATCTATTGGTGCTGTATGTTTGAGCTTAAAAGTATGGAGTGGGTCCAGTCTGAAAATATGATGAAACGTGGCCTGCAAGTGGTGTCCTAAAGGAAGCTTTGGATCCAGTGTGAAAATTGATGAAACGTGGTCCATATTGGTGCTGAGGGTTGTAGCCTTCAGTCAGGGGGTCGTAGCTCCCTTCCAGGTGAGGCTGGTAAACGAGATCGGGGGGTCGTAGCTCCCTTCCAGGAGAGGCTGGTAAACGAGTTAGGGGGTCATAGCTCCCTTCCGGCGGTGAAATTTGGTAAACGAGGGTGGAGGGTCGTAGCTCCCTTCCGGGGAGAGAGGCTGGCAAACGAGTCGGGGGGTTGTAGCTCCCTTCCGGAGAGAAGGGCTGGTAAACGAGCGCGAGTGGGTGCCTGTCTTGGTAGATGCAACGCCAGCACATATGTTGTAAGATGTTTTCTCTATAATAAAATATTGAAGGTGAGCAAGTTTGCGGCGGTGGTTTTCTCCCGACTTGGGTTTCCACCTAAATCCTGGTGTTCATGTGTGATGCTTATGTGTGATGGTTTATTCTGTTCTTACTGCACATGTTTACTGTTTATAGAACATCTAATGAATGAATGATGGAATGATACAAGTAAAGAATTAATGGCTTAATTAGATCTCTGTGTATACGCGAGTTTTATGAAGGATATCCGCGTGTATACGCTAGTTGGCTTCAGCAAAGTAGCGTATGGGTTTTGAAGTAAAGAAAAGTAAAAAGATTTGAGTATGCCCTAAATACTGATTCACCCCCCCTCTCAGTATTTTTCCCAACACAATTTGAATTTGACTCTTAACTTACTGATGACTCCCAAAGGATCATACTGCCATTTGAAACTGCTACTGAATTTGAATTCTTATAAATACTTTTCTGCTTGCTGACCATCATTCCTATTATTGCAAATAAAAGGACCAAGCTGGTTTTTAATCTTAAACTGATTTTTCTTCTTTGCTAACAGGAAATTAACTTCATCTGAGTTTAGGATCTTTCTGATGTATTCTAATGCAAATAACCTCATTGGGAGGTATTTGGGGAGCTTGTATGGAATAATTTGGCATCCATACACCCTAGTTTTAGTATGATTTTGGTATAAATACCAGTCTCCTACGATTAGAAAATTGCAATACTTTCTTTATCTCTTCACTAACCCTAGGTTGAATGCTACTACTTAGCATGTTGACAACTCGATAAACAGATGAATCAATGAAGTCTTTGTAGCTGAATTCTGTGGAATCCTTTCTGATCAAAGATTTCCAGAAGACTATAGATTAGGGGTTACCCTCTGTGTCTAGGTTTTGGAGGCTAACTGCAAACCTTTCTAATTGGAAAAATAAGAACAAATGAAACAAAATAGAGGAGTATTTAAATACTCCTTCCTATGGTAATTTAACCAATTTCTCATGGATTTCATCTGATAGATATTGAGAAAAGTTAAATGTTGAAGCTAGAGGCTATCCTGGGCAGAATATGGACAGAAAACCTAGGATAGAAGCATCTACATATTCATCAGTAAAGTACCCTAAAATACAAGACAGCATTGTGACAATATGTCTAGCTCTCTCTGAAAAAATGTAAGCTGAGTATGGAGGGTTACTCTTTGGGGTCTCTACTGATGGAGGAAGGAAATTTTGGAATATTTGGAACCTCTTAGGAAATTCCAGCTTCAGATATAGTTCATTAAGGATTTCAATTGATCATCAGGCTTGGGTTGGATCTGCAACATCATATTTATAGATTTTGCAGTGATTATGAATAAAATATCTTGGCTAGGGGTTAATAGAGCTCTTTCATTAGGTAAATGATTGATCTGGCATATTCTAATAATTTCTGGAAACTGAAAGGTCTGTGAGAAAATAAACCTGGGTATATTTGAATCCCAGAGGTGGATATCATCAGCCTAGTCTATGAATTTATCATGGCTCCAGTAGTGGAGCTCAAGAAGGTTAAAATCCGTGATTGTATCATTGATTTTGAAGTCTTTATCATCAAGTTGTGTGTGGTCAACATCTATTAGAGGGGGTTGCAGAGGGTTAACAAATATTATGCTCTGGGAGGCCATAGATTCGTTTATTTTATCAATTTATTACTTTCTTTGCTTAAGTAATGGCTTCTGGTGCTTTAGGATTACCTAGAAAAGGAAGTTTTAGTCTTTGGAAGGGGTTCTAGTCGCAGCAGGGGCTTCCATTCTAGTCTGCAAAGGTTATTTTGGCTTCAAATTGGGTCGGCAATGGTTATTGGACTCTTTTCGCAATTAAAATGCTTTTGCAAATACACAGAAATAAGGGAATAACTGTTTCGGGCAGGCTTTATTGATTTTTGACTGGAGGTGGTTAACAATATAGCGCGGGGTTAAATTCAAATAGTAACTGGTTTCATTTCAAATGCGAGGGCGGGTTGGCAGTTTAACACGTGATGAAAAGAAGTTTGGTGGTTTCGGGACTAGTCATTTTGCACCCCCCCCCCCCCCCAGCTTTAAAATTTGGATTGTCGAGGGTGTGAAAGCTTCTATTGAGCATTAGATTAGATGAATAGCAATCAGAAGGATGGAAAAGTTAAGGGGATTTGATAGGTGGGACCGAAGGTAAGTTATGCGATGGGGTATATATATATATATATGAAGGTTTAATAGTAAATATGGGTCGGATAATAGGAATAGGTTAAAATGTTAGTGGGAGGAGATTTATATAGTGGAGGGGGAAATGAAATGAAAGTGCCGAAAGTTAAAACTTTAGGTTATAATATAATAAGGGGGTTGGGGAAATATATATGCGGGATATTAAAATACACTAAGAATAGGTGTTAAAATGACATTGGGGAGGGGATTTTGCAATGGGGCCCAACATTACTTTAATCATTTAAAACTATGAAAAGTGGGTTGTTGGCATGTATTAATTGAAAAGGGGAGTTAGTAAATGGGAAATTAATTTTCAAAGGAAAAATGGATTTTTAACTAGGGAAAGGGGTTTTAAGCTAGGGAAAAAGGTTTCAGAAAGGGGAAAGGGATTTTTTTACAAGGGGCAGGAGATTTAGGAGGATATTAGTGATATGAGATGAACCAATTGATGCTTTCCGTGACTTGTAAAAGTGCTTATGCCTACCCTTTATTTACCCTAACATTTTTTACTTCATTTATTGGGTGCATTTAAGCTTGCTGACCCTTTTATTTTCTTTTGATAAGCAAACTAATCTAATTCTAACCTTATAACTTCCAATGGCTCAGATTAAACTGATGAGCTCATTTTTATTCTCTACTTAACTACTGATCTGCCAATATTAAATTTTTTGGTCAGATCTTATTCACTAACTATCATGAATAATCAAGATTTAACTATTTGATCATCATGAATTGTGGAATTTTTGACAAGCTCCACACAATTTTTATTTTCATAAAGTAAACTAAGAGTAGTGGCATTTGAATGTGCAATAGTTTCAGGATCTACTTTTGTTTCTTTTTGGTGGGGTTCAAACTTTATATTCTTTTTTTATCTTCTTTTCTTTTGGTCCTTTGATTTTTCTTTTAGGACTTACCCTCTTTTCATTTTTTAATATGGGAAAACATTTGTAGAAAGCAAAGTATGTACAATATTACAAGACTTTACATAGTCAATTCAAAAGTATGATCCCTATTATTATAGGACCCTAACTGTGGCTCCACTTGGGGATGGCATCTCCTGGTGAGATGTCAAGAACTTGTTGGTCCACTCTTGGAACTTTTACTTTGCTTGCCTTGGAACTACTTTCTATGATCTCCCTTATTCAAACATATGATGTTATACCTTTCAAATCTTAGGGCCTTCTCTTTGGGCTTCAACTTTAGAAGACAATCATCCAATCCAATCTAAACTTTGCAATGGTATTTACAATGAACAAATTAAAATAAATGAACTAATGTTTAATCTAGAGAAAAGTAGTGCTTCAACATTCTACCATTGACTGGTCCACCTGGTAGATCTGTTCCATCTAACACTTTTAAGAAAAATGCATTGTTTCTTCTATAACCATAAATGATGTAAGGGCCCTTCCAAAGAAAGTCAAACTTACCATGTTTGCCCTTTTCTTCCCTTTTTGAATCCCATTTGAGTACTTTATCACCTATGTAAAAATAATCTTCTTTAGTTTTCTTATCAAAAATATTTTTTATTTTGTCTTGGATCACTTGTGATTTGACATAAACTTCTTCCCTGGTTTGCTGCAAATGAATTGTCTGATTTATCCTCCTTTGGATATCATTTGGTTCTACTTGCAGCTCTTGAATCATTTTCAGCACTGGTACTCCTAATGAGGATGGAAAAATAGCATCCATCCCATATACTAACTGATAGGGAGAGGTACCAATAGATTTTTTGTAGTTAGTCTGTCTGCCCATAAGGCATTAACCAAATTTTTATTCCAGGTCTTCTTGTTATCTTCTAACAGCTTCTTGATGATATTGACTAGGCTTTTGTTCGAGGATTCTGCAAGTCCATTACCTTGAGGGTAATAGGAAGTGGAATGGCCAAGGTTGATATGGTATTTGTTACAAAAGTCTATCATTTTCTTGAATTTGAAGGCAGTGGCATTATCAGTAATGAGCTTTTGTGGGCATCCAAATCTAGAAAAGGTGTTGTTTTCAAGGAATGAGATAATGACAAAGTCCTTGTCTTGTCTAGAATGGATGGCTTCTATCCACTTGGTAAAGTAATTAGTGGCCATCAAAATCCATTTATGTTGGGTAGAGGAGGGTGGGTGGACTTCACCAATGAAGTCTAAACCCCATTGTTGAAATGGCATTTCTATTGAGATAGGTTTGAGGGGTAATGGTAGGAGTTTCTTCTTCCCTTCAAATATCTGACATCTGTGACAGGAGGTCACATACTTTCTAACATCTGCAAAAAGAGTGGGCCAGTAAAAACCTGCCCTCAAAATTTAAAATGAAGTTGTTTTACAGTAAAGGTGTCCTCCACAGTCTCCCGCATGATCTTTCCAAAATAGAATGCCACCATGATCTTTCCAAAATAAAGCATTATCTATGATACAATATTTCATTGCTTTTAATGTTAAGAATCTACCTTTAGTTCTAGATAAACCAGGAGGAGCTTGTAAGTTAAGTAAAACAAATATAATTTCTGCATACCAAGGTGAATCTAAAAAAGCTTCATTGATCTGTGGAGTCGCCATCTCTTCCTGATCATCTATTGTTGCAATGAAATTTATATCTAAGGCTCGACAGTTCGATTCGGCCATGAGTTTGACTAAACCTTGGCTTTTAATCAATTTTGTAGGATTTATTTCAATGTCATATTCTAATATAGTGGCAATCCATTTTCCTCTCTTTCCATCAGGCCCATTCTGAGTTAGAATGTCCTTTACCATAGAGTTTGGACAATATGAAATTATGTGAGAGTACAGAATGTACACTCTAAAATATTTAATAGCTTTCACTAAAGAAAGTGCTTGTTTTTTCATAATATTGTACTTTAGTGTTACATCTCTTAAGGATTTACTAAAAAATGCAATGGTTTGTTCATAACCTTCATCATTCTTTTGCAACAAGACTGTTGCAATGGTGTGTTCTGAAGCAAAAGAAAAAATTATAAAATATTTTTTGAATTTAGGACTTATGAGGATAGGTGTTTTAGTGAGAGCTTCTTTGATTGTTGGGCGGAAACGTGAAGTTAGGTTACACTTTTGTGAGAATCGGGGGTTGAAATTTTTTTCGGCAATAGTTCAGCCGAACATTTTATAGAGTTCGGCCGAACTATGTAATAGTTCGGCCGAACTTGTTTTTAAAGTTCGGCAGAACTCGTGATTCCGTTTAGACTGACGGCTTACTGACGGCGTGGGCAAACAGAATTTTTGCTGGAGATTGGAAAACCGGAAACTAAAGTTCGGCCAAACTGTTAGTTCGGCCGAACTTTTACATTTAAAATAGTTCGGCCGAACTATTTTCTATAAATAAATCGCCCGCGAAGTATTGTGGTTTACCGATTTCATTGTTCCGGCATTTTGTCTCTGTCGCTGTTGCACCTCGTCGCCGCGCTGGTGTCCCTGTCGCTGTTTCTCCTCGTCATCGCAGCTCCTCATCGCCGCGCTGGTGTTCGTCACGGCCGCGTTCTTCGTTCGTCGGGTATATCACTATCTATGAAGCTTTGAACACCATGTATAAGCTAGTCTTGTAATAGTGGATCATAAGTCACTACATATTCAATAGGATACGTAGATGAAATAGAATAAGTAGTGTAAGTATTGATGATGAATCCTAGCATGCTTGATTACGTAAACACTGTAACTAATGGTATTGATTACAGCTTCATAACTACCTGTAATTAGTGTAATGATTCCACTTATTATGTAAATGACATGGATCTCTATTCTGTGTAAGCTCATTGTTACTAGTGTTCTATGTTGTATCTATACAGTAAGTGTGTTTGTTGGGAAAAATACTGAGAGGGGGGGGTGAATCAGTATTTACTGCATACTCAAAACTTTTTACTTTTTCATGCTCTAAAACCCATACGCTACTTTTCTGAAGCCAACTAGCGTATACACGCGGATATCCTTCATAAAACTCGCGTATACACAGAGATCTAATTATGCCATTAGTTCTTCACTTATATCATTCCATCATTCATTCATTAGATGTTCTATAAACAGTAAACATGTGCAGTAAGAACAGAATAAACCATCACATAAAGCATCACACATGAACACCAGGATTTTTAGGTGGAAACCCAAGTCGGGAGAAAACCACCGCTGCAGTTGCTCAGCCTTCAATATTTTATTATAGAGAAAACATCTTACAACATATGTGCTAGCGCAGACTTGACCAGCACGTAGGCACCCACCTGCGCTCGTTTACCAGCCTCTCCTGGAAGGGAGCTCCAACCCCCTGACTCGTTTACCAGCCTCTCCTGGAAGGGAGCTACGACCCCCGATCTCGTTTACCAGCCTCACCTGGAAGGGAGCTACGACCCCCCGATCTCGTTTACCAGCCTCACCTGGAAGGGAGCTACAACCCCCTGACTGAAGGCTACAACCCTCAGCACCACCTTGGACCACGTTTCATCAATTTTCACACTAGACCCTTTCCATACTTTTAAGCACAAACATACATCACCAACAGATACATATCAACACAGATCAGATAGCAGAAACACAGCAGAACAGATCAGATATTTCATACCCCTTGCTTCAGCAAACCCTAGTTTGCATACGCGCTTTCCCTTTACTGATGTCGCGTATATACGCGCTTCCGTCCACACAAACAAGCGTATACCTCAGTGTATATTTCATTGCGCATACGCGCTTTCTCTTCACTGAAGCCGCGTATATACGCGCTTCCTCCGCGGCGAAGTAGCATATAGATCTTCAATCATTACAGAGCAGCATACTTCATCAGATCAGATATTCAGTTCAGATCTACCCTTTTGCTTCAGACAGATGTTCGCCTAGATGCTCGCCTCATCACAGATCTAAGCCTTCCATAATCAGATCTAGCAAATACAAGAGCAATTCAGATCTAGATCCCCTTCTTCATCATTGGTGCATCATACATTCAAATTTATCATTCAAGTGTAACCCTTTCCATTCAGATATACTTCAGAGAGAAGTATTCATTCAAGCTCAGACATCTTGCACCCACACTCATATTTTGCACAATGAATTTCTTCTCTTTATATAGGTTTATCCTTTTTCAATACCATGAGCCCCTTTTTCAATACCATGGGCCAAAGCAATACCATGAGCCCAAAACTACCTGGACGGGGTTAATTAAGCGGATCATTACCCAATACAATGGGTCAATACCATGGTGGTTACCCTTGGTTTTGCACTTTTTGAGCGCTTTAGCCCATACGCTACTTGGCACGTTCCTTTCCGCGTGCATACGCGACTTCCCCTAGGCCAATCCGCGTATACAAAGAGACATACTCTTTTCATCATATTTTGAGCACATTCTGAATTCCTTTCTTCATTGCCTTCTGTACACACTGTAGAAACACCATATTTTCTTCATCAGGAACATATTCTCTCAAGCACAACTTCATTAAGTTGCCATCATCTTCATCAAGTGGGTTGCCTTTCAAAGACAACACTTAGCATCATATTGTCAACAAACATCATATCACATCAGATTTACATCATTTACTAAGTCCATCAAGTCAAGCATAACTTCATCAGGTGGATTGCCATCAAGGACAACACATGTCAACAGTCAAATGTCTTCATCTTCATTCAGTGGGTTGCCATCAAGGACAACACTCTGCATCATATTTCCAACAGTGTTTGCTCTTTACTTCTTAGAGATAGTGTGCTCATTTATCATAGCTCTTGTATGATAGTAAGAGTTAAAGCCATGGTTTTAATACTGATAAGAGTAACATGAAAGCTCATTCTACATTGATTACTTAGGTTAATACTGATCTCATAGTAGTAAGGACATAGTTCTGGAGCTATCTTCAAGCTCATAGTATAACAAGTACGAGTAATGGAAGTTGAAACCAATGCTATCATATTAGGTGTTCTAAGCTTCCATAAGGTACAAGTATCATTAGTGCTCATGGGGTAACTGTATATCCATAATAGAGCTCTTTGTTAGTTAGATAAAGGGTATGTTTTATTATGAATACTCAGTACTGTTCATTAGTTAAGCTGATAGTAATATCATATCTATAGGGTAAAGCTCATACCTTATGTTCATATTGGTATAGTAGTAACCTTCTACTCAGATCACACTATGTTAACATGCTAGCTATTCTACATGCCCTTCTTTATTAGTAGCAGTACTCCCATAATTTATAGCTATGATTACTTGGATAACGAGTACTATAAGCTTTGATACCCTATTAGTACGTAACCTAGTTAAGGTAATAATCCCAAAACACCTACAGGGACTTGTTAAAAGCCCATAGATGATCCACATGTATATATTTTTTACTGAGATGTATCCAAAATTGCCCTGTCAGCTAATAGAAAAAGACCCAGGTAGATAAGAAAAAGTTTGCAACAGACATCCGACATACATAGATTCCAAAAATATCTCAGAGAATCCAGAACATCCAAAACAAAATCATTAATCGTGATGGCTAGAGATCCATCCAAAATAATGTTGACCATCATACCATATCAAAATGTCAGCATCATGACCATCCGGTACTAACATTGTAGGTAGTATGGAACTTGTCAAATACAAAAAAAAGCACCAATACCTGGAGTAGGTAATGTGCACCAAATCTTGTTATACCAACCATAGAAAGAGTACCCAGGTTCGGTAGAAGAGGTCTGGCTCGCTTGATCCCGGGAGCATGGTTTTCAGTTCTGTGTTATGGCATGGTTTGTATTTCAAAGTATTAATCCAGAAAACTGAAAATCACAGCATCTATCGTACCACTGTACTTAGATGCTGGGCAGTGAGCCTTCGGCCTGAAGACCATGTATATTAAATAGCTGATAATTTATCTTTCCATACGCATCCTGTAGCCCCTGCTTTGAAAACTCATCCGCAACATTGTTCTTTTCGCGGTATATGTGCTGATAAGTAATACCTGCATAAAAAGTTTTAAATTTTTTTTATTATTTTAATTATATGTTGGATGTGATTTTGATTGAAAATGCTTCTTTTTTATTTATTAATTAAAACAAAATAATTAGAAAAATTATTGCTTTAAGCCTTGGAATTTACAATCAAAATTAGAAAATGTATTTTTATCTAAATTATTTATGAAAAGTTTAATATTGTTTGATCTTCTCTGTACCATGTCCTTTTTACATATATCTAGAATAATATTATTTGTACCTGGTTTCCGGTTTTTTGTAACATTTTACTACCATAATCAAAATCTATAGAAATAATAATCTAACATTATAATATCTTGAAATGGAGCTAGCCAACTCAAATATAGTATTGCAAATCCCTGGTTAAGTTAGATGAGGAGGCTATGTATTACATATGGTCTTGAATGAGCTTTTGGACTCTTTAGATATATATCTAAAGAGTCCAAAAGCTCATTCAAGACCATATGTAATACATAGCCTCCTCATCTAATAAAAATTCACACCTTAACAAAATTGTTAGATCCTTTTAAAGAAAACATGTCATATAATCAACTTTCATCGAAATATATGATAAACTCAACCCAATTTTATGAAAAATAGTATACCATTTTTTACATTTCACATAATACAAATAGATAAATATTACTTAAGTATTGAACTATAAAGATTTAACCACCCATAGAGATATGGCCAAGTGATTGAGACAGGGCATCATCACAATAAAAAACCAAGTACAAATTGTAGTAATCCTAGAATCATGCTTTACATAAGGTAAAATTGGGGAACTCATGACTTGTACTATAGATAAAAACATTTACCCTTACCAAAAAATATATGATAAAAATTGACAAACTACATAAGCTTAAGCTTAAGGGGATATAATCCTTCTTGCCTTCCATATAGATAATGAAAATGATTTTTCCAAGTCTCATGTTGCTTCTCATGTTATTTTATAAACCTTGATTGGAAAGAAAAATAGGAGGGCAAAAATGTAAATATAAAACATAATGAAGCACAACGTAAGAAATAGAGAACATAATGAAACACACACATACATATCTCTAGACAATCAACACAATTATTTTCCTAGGAAATCCTTATGGGAGACTAGCAACCCTAAAAAGTAATGATGCTCTAGACTCCTTTTTCCCTAGGAAATCCTTATGGGAGAAAAACAACACTAAAATGTAAACATGTATTGAAACAACACACCATGATATTTCAAATTTAAAAATAATGGTTTGAGTCCTAGATAGCTTAGAATCCTATTTGTTTTCAAAATAAGGATGCACTCCCATTTCATTCTCATGATTAGGTTGTAATCATGAGGCTCTCGCTCAATAGTGGACCTTCCCAAAATCTTGTGACATCTTGTCACAAACAAAACCATCAAACTGAAAACACATCATGCAAGAAACATAGCTCGCTGACATATCATTTTTCTCCTTCAAAGAAAAAAAATTCACATCATGTGAATATCTCATGTACTCTTACATATTGGTGTACAAAACCATCAACCAAACACAAATCGACAAAACATGCCTCTTCAAACAACTGACTCTCAAGTCAAATAATAGAGCTCAGGTACAAATTTCCATATTTGTTGCATTTAAGTGTGTCAACGTAACTCTACTTTCAACATCTTACTTCATGCAACATGCACCATACTTTGAATTTGCAAAGAAATTCATGAAACATAAAAATACATGCAAGGCCTTAATTAGATAAGAAATCTAACCATCTGTTAGCAAACCATTTCAATGGCGCATCTTTTAGCTGCACTTCATCATGTGAATCATCTTGACCCTCATCGATTATGGAATCCTCTTTTCCATTCTTGTCGAACTATCTCTTTCCACCACCTTCAAATGTTGTGGATGACTTCTTGGATACAAAGTCCAACACTTGTCCACAAGGTGACCTTTCTTATGGCAATGAGTAATAAACAATTGCATCTTATTTTCAACATCATTTTCCTTGTCCAATGGGCCTTTGACTTTTTGCCTCATTTATGTAGAAAGTTTCAATGTGTATGGATATCTTCTTCCAACATCTATAAACATTATGATTATTCAAACCACAAAAGGAACATGTGCAAGTTATTTTATATATCTTATGTGAATATTTACCATGTTTATCATAATCAAAAGCAATTTGATTAAAGGCAAATTTATACCTTGAACATTCACCATTGTCAATATAACAGAACAAATAGATGATTCAATACAAATGTCACATAGAAGTCATATTTATCTCATGGGCCTTCAACTTAAATTATATATCTAGCATTGCATTAAACTATAGGAGATAAATCAAAGAATCATTTGAATGTAAATTAAACATGTGTAATAATTATGTCAAACTTTTCCATTCATCATGAACACAAACTTCACAAGCTTGAGGTAATGAACACGAAATAAAATTCCTTCTTGCAATAGCTTCATGTGCCTCCTTGGCTTTGGAGCATTTTCCATGTTTTCCATAACCAAGACCCAAATAATTAGGCCCTTCCTGAAGAACATTTGGCTCAACTATGCCTTGTACTCAACTATGCCTTGTACATGCTTGCCTTTAAAACCCTTTACTTTCATAGCACATTTTCATCAAAAATTTGGACCTTATTCCTCTAGTGTCTCTCAAAAGCACGTACACATTCATTTTCAGAGGAAATTGAAGACAGAAACCAATAGCTAATTCTTCTAACTGGCCTTGACTAAAATGAGCTAAATTGCACTTTGATACCAACTTGATTTGAATATTTTCACACTAGTTTTGTTGGGGAAGGGGTTTATGTGTCAAGCTTTAAGTGTATTTTGTGAGAAACTTATGAGTTAATTAGATTTTAAAAACTCATGTTTACACATTTATAAAATGAAAAAAATTTATTTCTAGGAAAATAGTTTCCCTCAATCCAAATTCTGATCATTGGACATGTAAGAGGAAGAAAGAGGGAATTCACTTTTCAAATTCTAGACCTTGTCTAAACCAAAATAAACTAGAGGTTTGGTTTTCAAATACATTTACTTATTTGGAAACGTTCTAGCTACCAAAATTCCATATGTCAATCTACCTCCCAAGAAATCCATTTAGTACACCATTGGTTAGTTTTTTGTCTTCCTATATTCTTTATCAACCTCTTCTAGTGATTCTTGAAAGGTGGATACTTAAATCCTTCCTAAAAATTTGAGCGAGCTAAAATGAGAAGACATACAAGGTCATTTTAAGTCATTCTTCTATCCAATTATAAAAACCAAGTGAATATTGAACTACATATTGATTTTTGTCCCATAGAACAACCAAATCTAAAACCTCTTCAAGGTCTTCAATCTGCTCGTAAAGTTAATTTACATGTCTTGATCAAGTCCAACAACAAAGAAACATTCAGTGACAACACCAAAATCTACAACTTCTTCAACATCTTCTAAACCATCTTCAAATTCAATATTGTGTGCATCAAATTCCTCAGCAAGGTCATTAATGGAGTCATCAATGGTGCATCAAATTCATGCACCATACTTTGAATTTGTGAAGAAATTCATGAAACATCAAAATACATGCAAGGCCTTAATTGGATAAGAAATCTAACCATCTGTTAGCAAACCAATTGCATCTTATTTTCAACATCATTTTCCTTGTCCAATGGGCCTTTGACTTTTTTCCTCATTTATTTAAAAATTCATGTTTACACATTTATAAAATGCAAAAATTTTATTTCTAGGAAAATCTTTTCCCTCAATCCAAATTCTGATCATTGGACATGTAAGAGGAAGAAAGAGGGAATTCACTTTTCAAATTCTAGACCTTGTCTAAACCAAAATAAACTAGAGGTTTATTTGAGCTCTAAAATGAGATTCCAAGCCTAATTTCATAAAAATTAAGTTGGGGATGATCACATTGACTTGCTTGATGACATGTCTATGAAGATTAACTACCTTGAACTATTTTTTTGCGTAGGGAAAGAGACACATTCCCATGTCCGAGCATGAAAACGTTCTTTGATATTGTTAATGCCTCTAGTGTTTACTTCTACAAGTTCTATAGGCAGAGTCTGTAAAGGGCCAGGTAGCCTCTGGATCTCATCTTTTATGAAAGGTGACATATCTAGTAAATGCCCCTACGGTCAATCTCTGGAATGGATCTAAATAGAAGTTCTTCATTTTAATATCCGTAAAACACAACAACTTTAAGGTAAACTATGTACATGTGTCATTTCTCCCACAAACTAAAGTGTATAAGTAGTAATTTTTATACCAAGTGTGCTCCCACCATGTAAAGCGCAATTTGGTGAACTTATCATTTTTATAATATCTTTTTCGATTAAATTTAGTTTCACACATGATCAATTATTTCTTTGAAAGTTGTGTTCTACATAATTTGTGTACACTAAATTAAAAATTGATTTTTTGAAATCTATTTTGTGTAAATGTCGACCAATAGATATATATCATGGAGGATGAACAACGAAGATCAGTCGAATCCCATATGGAGGTTCAGGGATCGGGGAATGTTCACGGTATTTAAATATAATCTTAAATCTCCATACATGTGTACATATGGAATTCATTTTTTTATTAACTTTGAGTTAATTTAGTTGTTAATAAGTTTCATATTTTAATTTTTAGGAGGTAAGAGGAGAAGGGTTTCAACTCCATCCATGGAGCGTGGCCAAGGTTCAACCAGTTGAGGTATGAGTGGTAGCAGGTTGCGGGAAGGGGGTGATATTATTCTCGTGAAGGCCAATCAACCGCTGCTGGTTCTCAACAGGGTCTTTGTGGGTCTGGTTCTTAGCAACGTCATTATGGGGCTGGTTCTCAGCAGGGTCATGTTGGAGAAGATGTTAACCAACACAATCAAGGTTGCCATCAATTTCAATATTTTTTCATTAAATTTGTACAACTTTTTTTACACGTGTTTTTTCTAATATACGAAATTTTATATATATTGATGCAGAGGCTGAAAATGTTCGAGCCAGTGGTCAAAATAGACGCATGGCAGCACGCTACATTCAATAAGAAGGTTGTCAACCCAGCACAACTTATCCGGCTAATATTACTGATATACCATGGGAAACCAACATGGCAGAATGCAACTTACAAAGGTGTCAAAGCCTTCATGCAAAATTGCAAACAGATCTCGTGGCTTTGTCTCTACCTGCTGAGAGTAGACAAAGCCTCGAAATAGTTACACATTCATTGGGTGAAATGGTAAATGTGTACAGAAATTTGGGGCCAACTAGAACTAATGAGAAAGATAAAAGAAACAGTGATAGGTCCCGATAAATGGCAGGAAATAAAACAAAAAGTTACAAGAGCAGAGGCCAAGTCAATGTTTAATTATAAGGAAGGGCCAAAAAGAAAAATGTTGAAGGTGCAGTATTTCAAGCACCCAGACAAAGTTGGTTATTTGTATGATCGACATCTTGCGGCCTTTGGAAGGCTTCCATGGAACGATGAGGTTCCTGTTTATTTTGCACAAATGTTTTATGCAGAATTTTTTTTGGGTATGAAACCCGACTATAATGACCTTCCTTCAGAATTTTTTCTCCCGAGGAGAGGTCGATTATATCAACGTAAGGGCGCTAAGCGAGATGTGGAGTTGCCTCGCCTTGAGCCGCCATTGGTGAGTCGACCGTTTCGAGTCGAAACTCTGCAATCAGAGATGGATGCGACTTCTCAAATAAGTCGAGAAGCAAGAGATGTTATGATCGACAATGTTCATAGCGGATTGAGTGGAGTCAATCTTTGTTTAAATCGACAAAGAGCACGTGAAAATGCACGTGCCAATTTTGTTTATCGTACAGATGAGGAGATTTACAACATGAATGTTGAAGATCTCCGAACATATGCAATAAATTGTCGCAATGGTTTGCAAGACCTAATTTTTCATGAGGAAGAGGGCACCGAAACGGTATGTGTTAGTGACCTTAGGGTTTGAAATTATTTTTACATATACATGTGTACAATTTGTAATAAATACATGTGTATGTACATGTATACATTTATTTGTATGTGTACATTAATCTAATTTAATGTATGATTATATGTTAAAACACCATTTGCAGTTCTCAGGCATGATGCGTGATAAAAATGTTAATATTACGTTCAGGACCTCCGGTTCAAACAATGCAGATGGGTCTGACCATCATGATATGTTGGCACATGTATGTTAGTGTTTTTTAAGTGACTCTAAAATAAATAATTGTTGCCACACATGTACATGTATGTATATATACATAATTTGATAAAATGTTTTAACAAGTATCGATTCCGTCTGATGTTTTTGGGATGGCGGTACCTTCTTCTTCCTTAGGAGATGTACCTTCTACTTCATTGGGAGATGAGCCACGAGTATGGACAATTTTTCACAAGTTTAAAATTTATGTTTAAAAGTTATATATATATATATATATATATATTCTACCTCAAAAAGTTCCATTAAAAATTGAGATATATATATATATATATATAGAGAGAGAGAGAGAGAGAGAGAGATCTATATTTTGAGTTATTTAAAATTTTTTGAATTTAGGTTCCTATAGAATATTTCTTTAATCCGGGGACTCTAGCGACGGAGATAGGAACATCCACAGCATTTGAACAAGTTGTCTTTAGCTCCTTTTTTTAATATTATTGAAAATAAGTTTATATATGTACATGTGCATTTTCATTTGAAAGTTTTTAATTTATATAAATTATATATATTTATTTATTTATTTATATTTAACTGTACATGTATATTGTACAGTTTACCAGTGCTGCAGATGTTTCTATGGGAGAACCTGTTCATCAAATGGAGAGGGAACCTTACGAGGTATTGCATGATTTTTTTGTTATATTTTGTTTTTTACATGAATTTTTAGATATATATATATTCTCATTCATTTTTAAAACTTCAAATTTTAATGTTCAAGTACATGTGCATTGTGTATGTAGGTTTCCTATTCACATGATAGGGCGCGGACTGAGACCCTAGTAGGGAAGACGCCAGATCTTGCATTTGATGGACATGATTTACAATAGATTTGATTTCAAAATTTAGATGGTTTTAAAATTTGTTAAACTTGATACAGTTTGATACTTGTGAGATTTACAATTTTTGGACATATTTTATTACATTGTTATTATATAATTTGTTTTATTTAATTTTTGGATAGTTTTAGTACTTTTGGCATGTGAATGTGAAGTAATGTTGTCATTTGAACTACATTTGGCATGTGATATTTAATGTTAAATGTTTTTGTTGGATAGTTGAATTATAATTGGCATGGCATGTGAAGTTTTAAAACTCAAGTTTTAGATGGTTTCAATCTACATTTTGCATGTGATATTTAATGAACTTTAAATGTTTAATGTTTTAATGTTGCACAATATATAATCAAAAGGGTTTTAAAACTTAAAGTTTTGGATGGTTTCAATCTACAACTTAAAGTTTTGGATGGTTTCAACCTACATTTGCACATGTGGTAAATTGAAATTATGTTACTTGTAACAAGACAAACCCCATTGATTTCATTGTATATGTTGATTTCTGATTTGATATAATTGCATGTATGATGGTACATTAATTGTAAAGTCATTGGATTAATAGTGTTCACTGATTTCAGTGTAAGCGCAAAAAATTATTGACAATGTAAAACGATTTTTGTGTTATATAATAATTAAACCTAATAATATTGGAGAGCAAGAGAGATAAGGTATGGTGTTTACTACAAGAGTTCGAGCTAAATATTTAAATGGTTTATGATTTATGATTTTTACTTTCTTTTCAATATAATCGATACGGAAAGGTGAAAAAACTAATAAGGGTGACAATAAGAATAGAAGAAGAAAATAGTTTAAGATTGATCACAATAAATGCTATTTGTAAGTGATTACATTCTAATTATTCACATTCTATCATTCAATATTATTACATTGTCACTTCGCATTCAAAAAAATTATTTGATCATTTTCCATTATTAAAGTTATTCTACAATATTTATCATCTCAACAAATTGAGGTAACTAAGAAAATTTAAAATTAAAATGACTTGATAAATCTCAAACATATTTAGCATATTTAAAATGGTTTATCGATAGTTTTTCCTTGGTTGCACACAACTGAAACCAACCTAGATCCATCTTAACTACGGATCTATCAAGCACCGAGAGGGATCAAATCTCTCGAGGTGCAAACCTTTCCTCAAGTTTTGCACTCAAAAAAGAGGTTTGCACCTCTAGATATTTGATTCCTCTCGGCGCTTGATAGATCCATAGTTATGATGGATCTAGGAAAATAACTTTCTAAAAATAAGTAAGGGAAAAGCAGCATAGGGAACAATTAGGAGTAGATTTAGGGCATAGGGAACAATTAGGAGTAAATTTAGGTACATGTGATAGTTGGGTGAGATAAAATCATATTTTAATAAAATAATGGGAATTTGTAGGAGAGACAAATAGTGGATATGACATGTATTTTGGTGAATAATCAAATTTATGGAATTAAACAATTAATTATTTTTGTATGTGAAAACAATATTCACACCTAATCCTCACCTAAAAGACTAAATTAAACACATTATTATTAAGGGGACGAGGAGATTTCTAGGTTTTGAGCTCCCCATTGTTAGATGAGTGTCGTAATGGCATTCCATGTATTTTTGTGAGAACTTATGATATTGTGATATTCTAATTACGAAATAGTGATCTTGAGTACATGTTGGATAATGTAGTAGATAGGAACTTTTTGATAAGGGGAGATTAGGGATGTGACCAAATTCCTATCAGTGAAAAAAAATTTCTTCACCTTCCTATAACTCCATTGTAGCTTTGGGGGCCAAAGGTAAGAAGAGTACCTTGGAATTTCTTGGGTGAAAAACCAACTTTGGTCTAGGTAGGTCACCAACTTTGTTCTAGTGCATTGGAATTCATTAAAGAATTGGTCATTGGAGCTGCTTCAAGCTAGGAGTGAGCATCGTCACCAACCTACATTGAATATTTTACACTCCCTAGGGTGAATGATACTTTAAATTGATTGACAGTCTAAGACTTTCGAATTTTTCCGAATGCCAAATAATCTTACAAAGCTAGTATTTATAATATCCTAGTAGGTCATTCGGTGACAACTTTTACCAGAAACTTGAAACAAAGAGAATCTATCCTTGGCTAGGACATCATGTAAGATGCCCGCCATAAACAGTAAAATTGTACTTAAAAGCTGAGATTCGGGCAAGTGGGGACAACCACTTGTTATCTCGTCCCTTGGAGGCTATGCCATATGGGGACCGAATCTGACCTTACAAAATAAAGTGAAATAATTTGTACCATACGGTCGGAAAACATATACAAGAACAATTAATATACAAGAACAATTAATTTCATTCTAGAATATATATATATATATATATATATAACATTTTTCATCAATGCACATGTATAGAAAAACTACTCTCAGTTGATACTAGAGCACGTGCTTGTACCCAAACAATTTGTAACATGTGCAAACCACAAATAACATAAGCAGCTCAATTTTTAGTTGAGTACTGGAAGTTTTATAACATATTTAATCCAAAGATAATAAATTGTTGGACACTTCACTCAAAAAATTCTAATGGAATTCCATCCTCAATAATCCGTTCATGATCGGATTTTGACATTTTCCATTTCTTAATTTTCGATTTTTTCTTTGATTGAACTTCTATCAACTTGATGCGTGCTGCACACACCAAGTGACTATATTAACAACTTATGGAATCAGGTTCATAGTCTTCAAAGTAAACAAAGTCTCCACTTTGATGAGTTTGTTTGAAAAAATAACCTTTCAGTATAATAGACCCTCTGTCATACTGAAATCCGTGATCATTAAAGTCTTGTAATAATTTCATTTTTAATTCGGTGCAACGCATCAAATAATACTTCACATTTTCATCATTGTCAATAGGTGCAATTACAGCAAAAACTTCTGCAACACAATAAAATAAATTTAACATTTAATTATGCATATTTAATTTTATTTCTAGATCTTTAAATCATTAGAAAGTAATTCAAATGTTACCTTCTCTAACAAGATCAGAAACTCGATCACCATCGGATGATATTGTAGTTTCCTCTAATTGCATTTCTTCAAACATTGCAACAGACATTTTGCCCTTTGTATTTAGCTCTGTATGTTTCCAATCGTTCACATGCATTTTGTTTTCACAAACGTCATTGGATTTTGTGTTGTCTATGCAAACATCACAAAAACAAAAATATTTTATTTTATCCAATGCAAACACATTTGTGGACAACTTTGTTTGAATTGAATGCAATTTTTGAGTCCCTTTTATTGTTTCAACGTCATTTCCAATTGATCTATCTACGTCTCCGATTCCAATATGCCAGAAGAAACTTTATATGGAAAATTAGAAAAAGAATTTGTAAATATGATATCAAAATACAATTAAAAATAATCATTGCATGATAAATGTACAATGTTTAAAATTAGATTTCCAATATAAATTAAATTGAATGTACCTTCGCACTTCTCTTGATGGGTTTTTCTCATGGCTTAGAGCAGCGATGCACCATTGAACAACTTCTTCAGCGTTCACAAGTCGGTGTGCAGAGTGGTTCATTTGATATCTTTGAAGTACTCGTTTTCTGCATGCTCCTGCACCGTCATGTTCTCCTTTTCCATGGCCAATCTCAAAGAAATTCCAACAATGTTTAATGCATGTTTTCTTATGAAGACAACACAACCAAAAGAATGATCGTGCAGATTTGAATTGACCTGCGCATCCGTCTGACCATATCCAATGTTCATTGAATGTTATTCCACGATCTTTCAATGAATCATAAATTTTTCCAAAACAATGTTGTACAAAACATGTATCATGTGTATGATCGTCACTGATATAAAAGTGATATTCTTTAATTATATGTCAATTTTCACTCGTGCTTTCTATATGATCGACATTTTGTTCAGCATGTCTATATAGAATATGGACGAGCATGGAGACTTGGTCAGAATGATAGTATTCACTCCGAATTTCTTTTTGTGGAACAAATGTGTAGTTTTCTGCAAAATCAATCACTGACAAAATGGTCCCTGGTGGAAAAAATTCATGAGATTTTTTGAATTGCAAGTCTTGCCATCGAGCTCTATGGGAATGCTTGGTGTATTTGTAAATTTATGCCTCAAACTTTCTCAAAAAGTCTATCAGAAAAATTTCGTCTTCTAGTAATTCAATTATTTTAACACTATTTGCACCTTGAATCGATGTATCGATATATTCATATCTCTTCCATTTCACTTTCATGTTGGAAAATGATTGATCATTTATTTCAATACGATATTTGTTTTGAAATTTAGTCAAATTTCCACAATCATCGCATTTTTTACCACCAACACATTTCTTTTTGTAAAATAGTTCATCGCTTTCTCTTTCACATAGAATTTGAGATATGAAATCATGGATGGTGGAAGGAGGAGGTGAATCCTTCCATAATGTTCTACCGAAATGAAGGAATGTGTCATAATATAACTCAAATTCCACATGATAATGGAAACAACAAGTGTCGCGTACAGTGATAAGATTTACATACCATGGTTTTTGTTGAACAAAAGCACTGAGTGAAACATGAATTTGACGATTCTCTTTTTTGAACTTGTTGAATAACTCTATCTGAGTGGTTTCCAAGAGATTTTTTTCATGTTCTTCGTACTGATTTTGTGCTATTCTTCTTCGCATCACATGTCTTGCAGTTGGTGAAACACGCGAATTGTTCTTCCAATATTCATATATTATTTTTTTAACATCTTCTCCAAGTCTATCTTTGTATGGTTGCCTACAAATAGCTCTCCAACAAGTGAGTTCATCATTTACATCTATTTGCAGTCAAAATTTTCTATGTTTGTGTAGAGTTTTTCGCGAGGTTCCCAGTGCTCGTGCCATAGATGTTATCAAACGATTCTCTTGAGTACTTGGTGAAACCATTGCCATCTGTATTCCTCTACGTATATTTGAAACATCTTTATCTCTAGATCTCTTAATTGACTTTATAGCACTACTCATATTTTTTATCACCTCTTCATTCATTTTTTTATCTTTGGTTGATTTTCGAATACCCAATAGTGTCATCGCTTCTTTTAATTTTCTTAATGATAGGAGACCTTTCAACATTTGAGCATGAACTGTCACTTGCTCATTTAAAAAATACTCTTCAAAAATGCGGTTGACACGATATCGTATAACATGGTCAGGTTTTTTATCTCCATATGTGTGAGTGTCAACATTTTCTAACATCTCATTATTGATAGTGATTTCATCTGTACATATTCGAAAAAATAGTACATATTCAATAAATCACTAAATTAATAACTATGTCGATAAATATTAGGAAAATTTTAAATATATCAATAGATCATAATATTTACATTTACATACCTGCTTCAATTTCTTCCTGAGGTTTATTTTCTTCTTCAATATTTTGAGGAATATCTCTATCTGTTTACATTAAACAAAATATTTTCAAACTAGTTCATCAAATAAAAATTAAGCTTCACATTTTACATTAGGAAAATTTTAAATATATCAATAGATCATAATATTTACATTTACATACCTGCTTCAATTTCTGCTTGAGGTTGATTTTAGTCTTCAATATTTTGAGGAGTATCTCTGTCTATTTACATTAAACAAAATATTTTTCAAACTAGTTCATCAAATAAAAATTAAGCTTCACATTTTACATTGGGAAAATTTTAAAAATATATCAGTAGATCATAATATTTACATTTACATACCTGCTTCAATTTCTACTTGAGGTTGATTTTCCTCTTCAATATTTGAGAGGGCTTCTAACTTTATTTTGCGAGATTGTCTTGTTTCTTCTCTACATGCCTTAGGGTCTCTTTTTCGATCATATTTTCTCGCACAAGTTCTTCGATTTCCCATGATAATAGGGTATGAAGTTCAAAAAATTTCCTTCAAAAAATTAAACAATAACTCAATTACAATAAATATCACAAAAGATTTAATTTTAAAAAATTCAATCTAAATTTTTTGTAAAAAATACATACTCCAATCCAAAACACACACTTTAAAAAATTTGAGAGAAAAATGTTTTAGAAAAATGAAACAAAGCTCAAAAGATTTACTTCAACTCAAAACACGTACATACCTCTAAGAAATTTCTTCCAAAAAATCAATTTGCTTCCAAGAAATGTTCTTAAACCCAAACTTTGAAGAAACCTCCAAGAAATGTCTTCCAAAAAATCAATTTGCTTCCAAGAAATGTTCTTAAACCCAAAATTTGAAGAAAATTTTTTGAACCCAAACCAAAATCTTTGTAAAATGAGATGAAGTGTGCGAAATGTGCGAAAATTGTGAATCATTTCGCGGCAATTTATATTGACGCGAAATGTGTTTTAGTAGGGGGCTCCGCAAAATTTTCTGGCCGACGGAGAGTTATACAATAGTTCGGCCGAACTTTTGATCAAAAGTTCAGCCGAACTATTAAGACGTTAGATTTAATGAGTCTTAAGCAGAAAACATAGTTCGGCCGAACTTGGACTAAAAGTTTGGCCGAACTAATGCGTCACCAATTATGCAAAAACTAGGCTCTGAAAACGGTTCTGCAACTTTGGACTGATTAAACTCCATGAAAGGTTGTTAATTAACTGTCGGAACCAAGACAAGCATTTTCAGAATTGAATCTACTTTCAGGAAATATAACTTTTATGTAATTTCATAAACGTTTATTAATTTTAATTATTTTTCTAATAAAATGGGTGCAAACAATTTCTGAGGGTCATTGTGATTCAGTGAAATCAAAATTTTGTATCTCCCAAAAAACATTGTAAAAAAAATTGAAAAAATTATGGGGCATTACATTGGTCCATCGTCTCTAATGGGTAGCTTTTAGATTTTTAGTTTATAACTTATATGTTAAGAAATTTCTTGTGACGCGAAACATATCCAAAATACGCAGTTTTTCGTATTGGACCAGTTCAAAAAATTCTAGTAATTATGATATGCATCCATTAGCTTTGTAAATATGACAAAAACAAAGTAGACTCTGTCTAGATTGTTGTAACACATTTTTTTTTTCAAAAACACAAATTTTCAATGAATACAACATTGCGTCATAACATGACTTCTTATGAATCCTTTGATTGTTAAGAAAAACACACTCAAAGAAACGCTAAGTTGACATATCAAATCTGCATAAAAAAATTTCAAAAAATAAGTAATAGAAAGCTAACAAAATTTCTCACAACTTTTATTTTTATCGCAAAATGAAATTCTACACAGAAAAATTGTTATATTTTGCAGAAAGTTGAAGAACCGAAAAAAATGAAATTTTTTTCTCAAAAAAGGGCAAAAAGTGTAACCCAGCTTCACATTTTCACCGTGTTCAAACAAGATCGGTAGCAGATGGTTTTCTTTATCTCAGATACATGATTAAATCATGTGTTTATAAGGTGAAAGATTGGATTTGGCTTGTTGACAAATTCAAATTTAAAATTTCAGAGTGGACTCATAAGTAGTTGTCACTTGGGGGTCGATTTATTATGATACAAGCGGTCCTGGCCCAACTCATTGTCTTTTGGGGTCAACTCTTCTACCTGTCGGAGAAGATTATCACACAGATCAACTCCATCATTGCACAGTTCTTATGGGCGGGGAAAATTTGGTGAAGAAGCATCATCTATGTAAGCTTGAAATTATATTATGTTTGAAAAATATGGGTGGATGGGGTATTTTAAATACCCAGGCTTTCAATTTGGCTCTGCTCACTAAATATCTATGGCACACAATTAATCATAATGGTATTTGGCCTAATATCATTGCATGAAAATATATCTCAGGTGACCCATGCACCTTGTTTATTGCCATCAATTCATTTTTCCCCGCTCCATGTCTGCCATCTAGCTTGGATTCCAGAAGATCATGCATATTTTTGCAGAGAGTTTGGCCTGGTGATTTGAGAATGGGCATTTGATCCTTCTGAATGGTGATAAAATCTACGAGATGTCTGAAGTCCTGTTCTTTAGTAATCAAATGCTACACCGATTGTCACACAGAGGATTCATATATCTTTCTCAGGTGATTCATAGCTGGGATCATAGTGCACCGATTATAAAATCGGGTTCGCAGATGGGTCTTTCGGGTAGGGATGTTGTGGAAATGGTCGGTTTTCAAAGAAAAGATTCAGGCGGTAGGCTTAATCCTTTGTAATGATGGGGAAAAATTTGTGTGGGTCGAAAAACTGAAACATGAGGCTTTGATGGTAAAAAACATTTACTACAATATTAACATATTTGCCATATTTGAATTCACTTCCTCCGGTTTTGAGAGTTTCTGGTATAGGAGTATTCCTACCAAAATCCTACTATTTGAATGGTTGGTTTGAAAGAGGAAGATTCTTATGTGGGAAGGCCTCATCAGGAGGGGACTATATGGTCTTAGTAGGTGTGTTTTTTGTCTACAAAAACGACAGATCATTTATTTTTTACTTGCCCCATGGTTACTCATATCTGGAATCTATTTGGACCGTTTCATCTTAAGACATCATGGACTCCAGTGAATTTCTTGGATGCGGATAATAGATGGGATCTTGTGAAAGGAAAGTTTCAATCATTGCCTTTTTTATTCATTTGGGAAATATGGCTTGCTAGAAACCTGACCACTTTTTATGATAAGCCTATTATCATCACCCACATATATGGTGCTATTATGCGATGGATCAACGACAGGGAGCCTACTAAAGTCTCGGTATGTGATGGCTCTAGAAGGATTAGCCCCCATCCCATCTCCCTCCCAGCAATTTTTTTTAATGGAGCATGTTTAGATGGGGTGATGGGATGCGGGGCTTGGATCAAGTTATCACAATCTGAAAGAATCCATATAAGCTGGAATGGGGGTTCGGGCACTAACAACTTGGCAGAAATGATGGCTCTTTGGTGTGGATTATTGGCTGCGAGAAATTTGGGCTTGGATTGGGTCCACATCTATGGTGACTCCAAAATTATTATTGATACCATCTTGGGACATTCTTCCCTCTCCTCTGTGAGATGTCAAGGGTGGTTCATGAGAACAAAACATTTGTGGACTTTGATGAATTCCCATCCTATGCTACACATTTACATGGAAAAAAATACAAGGGCTGATGGTTTATTCAAAAAAGGTATTGGTATGGTATATGGTATTATGCAGGTGACTCAGTTCAAGGAAGGTAAGATTTTGTGAGCCAATAAAATTCCCATTCCTTGATTTTGTTGATTTTCGATCCTTATGTTTTCTTCTTCAAGCGAGCCTGTTCTTTTTGTCTTCTCCATTTTGCAAGCGAGCGTGCTTTTTGCCTTATTAGTACTGCAAGCAAGCTTGTGTCTCCTAGTGACTGATGACAAAAAGGGCCTCATCATCATGGCTGTAGGTTATCCATTTGACTTCTGTTGGGGGCCCTCTTTGTTACGCACGGTCTGCTCTTTCGATGCCTTGTGCTATGATGATTATCACTCTCTGAGGTTGGGTGACTAAATGACTCGGTCTATGCTTATTTTTTTCATGTCTTTCTTTAATTATGTTTGCATATTGGGTCGATCTTTTAAATTTTGATGTGAATATGTAATGGTATTTTAACAATCATGATGGGATTTTGCTGATATGTATAATTCATGTCCTATCACTACTCCCAATGATGATCTTTATTGGGGTGTGATATCACAACACTTTTATCTCTAGTATGATGTACTATTTGGATATATTGATATAAAACAGCTTTTTTTTCTTTTTGAAAAAAAATAAAGGCCGTAATATCTATACTCCCTTTAATACTGATGAAAATTTCTAGTATGCTTGATATGGGAAATTATTAAACAACTTTGGGATAGCTTAAAAGATATTGTTATAAAACAAACAAATTTAGCCACATTGGCTAGAAAGAACTCTACAATTTCCTGATCTTTGAAGCGAGACGAAAAGAATACATGAAAAATCATACCTAATCCAACGAAGCTAGAATCAGACATGAGAGAGATCAATCTCCAGATAATTTCAAGTCGAATTCTTAATGCTCCAAGGCAATATCACTGGTAAAATAAACATAAAATTTGACACTTGGAAAGCAAGAAAAAATTCAAAGGATAATAGGAAAAATCATACCTAATCCAACGAAGCCAGAATCAGATGTGAGAGAGCTCAATCTCCGAATAATTTCAAGTCAAATTCAACAAAATTGAGAAATAAATCCTGCAGGAAGAGCACAAGAATCCATGGGCTAGTGATTCACATGCCCTAAAGAACAAGACATGAGTGAATTCGCTGCTGCTTCTTTCGTTCAACCGACTTGGTTTGCACGCACAACGCAAAACATGCAGTCTCCACACAAACAACTTCGTGGCTAATCACAACTGATTATGGAAAAACAAAAAGCTCTATATAATACTAAGCAATATTTGCGACAGAATAATTTGATGAGGGAACTTAGAAAAAAATTTAGTTCGTTAAACGGTACTTAGAAACTGAAATATGTTCAGTGAACAATCTTCAAACCTGTCAAGTTGGTGGACCTTGTGTCTTCTTATCCGTCTTTATTCGAGATCTTCTAGCTCCCCCCGCTAAATTTAGAGGCCATGGACTAGCGCCAAACTTGGACAAGAAGAATTGAGGAAGAAATGGGTTGGAGTAACAATTCGAAATGTTGAGATTTGAGATGACATGTATTATTTATTTTTGGCATATCTCTTCCTAATTATTTTTTTTACTTCTCATTCATTCAAGAGATATTTTAAGCCACTGATTTTTTCTTATTAAAATAAAAAGTTTTCAATACTTTAAAAATATATAAATTTAATCTTAGTATATTTTTATATTTTTTTTTAATTTTTTATAATAAATTTATAATTTTTTAATATTTTTAAAATCAAATACATAGGAAAAAATACATTCAAAAAAATTTACAAAAGATTATTAAAAAAATAAATCAAATAATTATATTGAAGGTGTTTCTTTGTGGGGTTGGGTTGGGTACACATTGTTTATCTCAACCAAAAAGATCTATCCATTTTCACTTTCTTCCATCAAACCATTTTTACCATAAGGCACTTTGAACAATGCAATACGTCAACCTCATCGCAAACAACTCTTGGCACCCTAAATGGTGTAAGTTGTGAACCTTACCGCCAACAACTCTTGGCACCCTGAATGGTGCTAGCTGTCAACCTCACTGCGAGCAACTCTAACTTGTTCAATGTAGAGCTTTCCAAGAACACTCAAAGAAGACAGTTGGGAAGCACTCTCGCACACTAGATTCGAAGAGTTGATTTATCGTTTGAATCCACACTCACTCATATAATCTCTCGGGCACGATTCTCTTATACTCTTGCAAAGTATCTAAGAAAGCGACATGTGACCCTCCAAATGCCATTAAAACTCCAAACCTTTAAGCAGATCCAATAGTCATACCTGTTCTAAACTTCCCTGGAGACTTCGATATCGTCAAGACCAACAGATGTGACCATGACAACCTTAATACCATTGGCATGTGCATTTTTAACAAAATCAAAGTACTCGTAGACCTCCCCTTTGGTTCCAGAATACTGGGCTAGAACCTCGAAGTAGTGGTGACTTAACTAGTGGAATCTCGCAGGAGGACCCATTGTGCAGCCTAGGGAATGAGTAAATGGGCTCTAGGATCTCTCCAAAGATTAATCTCGCACCCTGGCAAAAATCAGGGACTGACAATGCCATGTGGTGGAGAAAAGACAAAATGTTGGCCATGACACACTTGGGGCAAGGTCTGTCCACACTTTGTGCTCATGCATAGGTTGTGAGTAGTGGGCTCAACTCATGACACTTGCATTGGGGATTTTGGTAAACCTTATGCACATGCATTCAAGAGTGGCCTTTGTTTGTGGCCAGATGATCTTCCAAATCTTCTTTGCACTTTTAAGAGCAATTAATAGTTATGTTTATATTAATATATAGATGATATCATCATATTATAATAACATTTATTATAAAGTAATTGTTAATGTATTATAAGAATACAATTAGTTAATTATTATTTAAATTCAAAGAATATAATTTTATTTTTATTAAATAATTTTAAATTTATGTATTATTAATTTCATTTCTTATATTTTGAAAAAAATAAATCTGTAATTATTAAAATTATTTTCAAATTTTATTAAAATCATTTATTATATTTACTATATAACTATACACTTAAAATAAAATATATCTACTAATCCGTTTGGGTCAAAATACTTTGACTTCTAATAAATTTGCAAATTTTTGAAAACTATTTGCAAAGTTAATTAAAGTGTTTGAAAAAATCAATATTAATTTTTTTTTAGAAATTTGAATTTTTTTTTTGAATTTTTTAAATTTAAATTTCTAATTTTTGATTGGTGGGTATAGCTGACTTGGGCTTTAAAATCAAATTTTCAGTTTTTTTTTCTTTTTAAAATAAAAAATAACAAAAAAACCTTTCAAAGCCAATTATTCTCATAAATTAATTATCTACATCCAAGGTGTTCTTATGATGGGTTTTGTTGGGCATATTTGACCAATAAGATCTGTGTATTTTCTTCCTCCTCCCTCTAAATAAAAATTGACATGTGGCACTAGACTGTCATGAAATTAGCTAGGATTTAGTCCTCCTCCCTCCAAATAAAAATTGACATCTCGCACTAGACTGTCATGAAATTAGCTAAGAAATGTGTTGTACTTCAAAGTTTTATAAATCCCATTCTAAATGAAAAAAGAAAGATTCTAATCTCTAAATTTTTAGATATTTTGATTTTTCATCCATTTTTAAATTAATTTATCGTAAAATTAAGTTATATTGAGTTTTGAAAAATAAATTTATATAAAAATATTAGAATAATAATTTATATTTTTTATATTTAAATGTTTTAAAACCAAATTATAATAAAAAAATTAATATTTTTTATACAAAATTTTAAGATATATTATTGATATATAAGTATTTTTGACAGTGGCACTGCACATGGAATTTGCTTGGAAGTGCATGTCCTTTAAAGTTTTATAAATCCGATCCTAAATAATAATAAAAAGAAATATTATAATCTCTAATTCTTGAGATATTTTAATTTTTCATTGATTTCTAAGTTAATTTATTATTAAATTAAGTTTGATTGAGTTTTAAAAAATAAATATATACAAATATTAGAATTATATATGTGTGTGTGAATTTATAATAAAATTAATAATATTTATTATACAAAAAATTAATATATTAGTATTTTTTATTCTTTTATTACATTATATTATATTATATTATGATATTGTAAAAGAAGTAACATAAATATTTAGCAACAATGAAGAACTATGCAAATATGTGATGGAGGTTCAGCTAGAGTGGAAGGAAATATTTAATTCTTGTAGATTAATCTTGGAGTAATGTTGCTTTTATGTCACCTTCTTTTAATAAATCAGATGGATTGGATGTGCCTGTAATCTATCAAAGCTTTGGCCAAAATCAATGCCATAGGTGTTCCTTTTACCCCAAAATGGAAAATTATGGGGACTTCTACAGTGATTTGAAGCATTCAAGGATTGAGAGTTTTATTCGCAAGCCCAAACCTAAAATCACAGACGGTGTACTTGGGATTTCACAGGAACGATTGGCTGGTGAATTCAAGATTCTCTACTTTAGAAGATAATTCCTATTCAAAAAAAAAAGTTATGTAATTGCAGTCACCACAGGTGAGATGTGCTACCCAATTCGCTTATTTTTTTTTCTTCTAAAAGAACTTGTATATTATCATGGTTCCCATGTTTACAAAACTTAGAACTTAGAAGTTCAAAACTAGCACAAAAATGAACTTACCTAGAAAATGATTAACAAAATTAGATTGTTTTTCTTGGAAAAGTGTCTCTTTTTCTACCTCTGGAAGAGCGTCACTCTACTCGAGTTCCACCTCCTCCGGTGTCATTCCCATTACTCTTGCTCTAACACTAGACTATACCAAAGGAACTGACAATGACGCCTTTTTGAATACCGAAAATGCCTTCTTCAATCCTAATAACAACCTAATTCTTCTCACCAATCGTTAAAATCTAACAGGTGGAATCCTCTTAATTTGTATGCCCCTTTCTAACGTCTCTGAGTAGCTTTAGATATCTTTCATTTACATGTTCTTATCTAGATGCAATTTTGTTGCACTCATAGAAATGATTAACAATGCTTGTATTGGAGTGAGTGGCAAAAGAATCTTCCCAAATCTTCTATTCCTTCGGTGTACTTTTGCATCTTGTTGTTTTAATACTATTATACATTTTTTTAATTATCTAATAATTTTTATGATCAATTACTTTTTGCATGAAAATAAATCACTAAACAACAACACTACATATTACAATTGTTTTAGTAATAAAATTGTGTGAAAAAACATGAAATAATTTGAATATACTATTTTATAATACATAATTATTGGACCTTTTTTTTTGACAAATTCGGTTACTATTTATATTCCAAAAAAGTGGGGATAGAGATCCCTATTACATTCGAGTGATGGAGTAGAGAGACAAGGAGGGGTGATGTGGCAAAATATCGTGCCTCCTTTAAGGTGACTATTACTACTATGTTGCATATCTGATTTTATGGTAAATCCTAACAAACTGAGATAATATAAATGAAAATTTAAATGACATGATAATAGATGAGGAAGATGGAGGAGTAAAGCCTAGTTCTTGCTACTTTAACGGCCATTTGAAGTGTCAGTGGTGCCTTGATTGTTGTGCGGGGTGGCATTGAGAACATTGTTGGAGCTTGAGCTTGGAGAAGATCGCTTGTCCACCATGTAACGGAGGATCTGCAGGGATTCTTCAATGTGAGCACAACAATTATTAGCTCCCCTCAGCTGCTCCGAGAGGGATTGAGATTGATGTTGAAGGAAGCTGGTGTCTGCCTAGTGTTTGTCCCTCGTTATCCTTAACTGAGCTCTTATCAACTCCATCTCTGCTTGCAGATCAACACAATGAAATCAATTCTCGTTCCTCATGATGTTAGGAGGAGGAGAGGGCAGAATCACTGCTATGTGAGGAAGAAATCGGGGAGGCAACAGAAGCATTGTTTGACAGTGAAGGTATAAGGACAGAGAGCTGTTGTGAGTAGAAAGTCTGGAAGAAGCGTTGCGCTGTAGGGTATCAACAGATGAAGAGGAATCGGGATTGCAGTGATTGACAGTGAAATGTAGAGGCACAAAAGATACAAAGGGGCAGCAAGAGTAGTGGAACATAGAACAACAAAAAATCAGAGATTCAGAGAATGTGTTGCGTAGCAGATAGACAACGAATAAGGGGACGTGATGGTAAGGGAGGGGAGACTGGATTCAAGGGGTCACAAGAGGACATCGAAAGGAAGCATCGGGACCGGGGGATAATGAGCAATGCACATTGCACATCTGGTGATCAGTGGTGAAGGGAGAAGTGGGATTTAAAGAAGAGGAGGGAGGGGCAGACGGACAAGGAGTGGGAGGAGGGAGGGAATCCCAAGGAGTGTTGTGGTAAAACACAACCCCCCATTTTTTACTTATGTACTTCAAATAATGGGGACCCTTTCTACAAAATTCTTAGCTAAACACCTTTTAGGATTTTGATAAAGTTAATTATTTTGTAAATTTGTCATTTTTCATTTTTTATCAGATTTATATTTTGATTGTTTCATTGAATCTGGTTTTTTATAAGCTTTCCAATGATACTTGTTTCGCTTCATTTGGTCAACCAGTTTGTAAATGACACTCCTTTGAAGTTTTGATCATTTTCTCGCTTGAGTTAAAAAATGTATAAAAATGTATGATATTTCAAAATTAAAATAGTCACTCCTTTGAAGTTTTGATCATTTTCTCGCTTGAGTTAAAAAATGTATAAAAATGTATGATATTTCAAATTTTCACAATTAAAATAGTCTTCATTGTAAATATTAATTTTTAGTTAATTTTTACTAATTCTTTTATTTTATTTTTTTTATTATTAACGGTCTTACAAAATGACCCAGCTAAATTATACAATAGATGAAAACACGTTTGAGGATCTTGGTAATTCATTCCAACTTGTTATTTTTAAAAAAATTTGCCAAACCCAAAACCCCAAAATTGCGAAAAGCTGAAGTCTAAATTGTAAGATGATTAATCACATGTGGGCCCCATTTCACAACGATCACTCTTCCAAAACAATCTTGATTTACAAAAAGTGCCACAAAAAATATGCGATGCAATATTGCGATTGCGATATATCACAAATCACATATCACAATACCAAACATCTATTTTTATGCATTCATTTTAAAAAAGGTCGAACTTCGATTGCGATTGCGATTTGGTTTTCATTTGCAGCGTTAAATTTTTTTATCATAAAGTTCTAAAACTCCTTATGACTCCCACTCACATCACTCTCCGTTGACTTCACCTCCACTTCTTATCTCTCCACCTTATCCCTCCTTATCACTTTGTTAATACTCCTCCCTAAGCTCTCCCACTCACGTGGATTTTTTATTTTTAATTTTTAATTATTTAATATATATAATAAATATTATATTTTAATTATAATTTTTATATTTTAATTATAATATTTTATTATAATTTTAACATAAATAAATTATAATATTAATTTAAATCATTTATTTTTATTAATTAATTTCTGCTTATAGTAAATTGATATTAATAATGTAATTGTAATTAATTAACATTAATAAATTAATAACATTAACCTTGCTTATGATTAGAAATTAATTAAAAATTTTAATTTTTAGCCCAAGCAACAGAAATTCCAGATTTCTGAGAATTTTAATGTACCAACTTTAGAAACTCATAAATGGAGTTTTACTTGGCCATTGAATGAGGCCTGGGACGGCTCATTAGAAAGATAAAATCAGAGAACATTTCTGAAGTTGTTTAATTTCCAGATTTGATCATTTATTGTTCCTAAAATTCAGCAGAGGATCAAGCTACGAATTTTCAAAACAAAATCAATTTTTTGAGTTTTATTTTATGCATTTAATTTGCCCACAATTTCTTCTAAGTGCAGATCCATTCATCAATGATATCCTTGACCAATTAGATCATCACATGCATCAATAGAAAGCTTAGATTTCATTTTCAATTATTTATTTAATTAAGTTTTGATTGGATTTATTTTAATTTCCAGATTTTGTATTTTAATTTTATTTTTACATTTTAATTTTGTTTTGATTTGTTTTTGCAGAAAAACAGTTGAAGAGATGAACAGAATAAGATCTCAATCAATGAGAAGGCTCTAGAAATTGAATAATATAATTTGAACCAATGAAAATAGATTGAGCAAAACCACTCTTCAAACAAAATTTCTTATGAAGAACTCTTTTTGAAAATATTATAAATAGCAGATTGCAAAATGTAATAAGGGCTTCTCTTCTCTGCAATTCTGAAATTATTGATGGCACTATTGTCTAGAGGATTTAGAGGTGTAGGGTGAGAGGAGAGGAATCTCAGATATGGAGATTATTGAGATTCTTCTTTTACATTCCGAGTTATCTATAATGAACAGAGTCTTGCACTACTATAGCTCTGATTTTGAAAGCAGAAGTTCAGGCATTGTAAAAGACTGTTAGAGATCGGAGATGGATAAATGGACTTAATAAATTGGTATTTATAATACTATTATTTTAAATGTTGGTTTCATTTTATGATAACAGGAATGTGTCAGTTTACTCGCATACTTGTGCACTTTTGTCGGTATGATTAATTTGCCTCAATTTATGTTATTAGTTGTTTCTACTCTTATGGGTTGAATTCTGATTTCTGAGTAACTATTTACTCAAAAATCTGTCTTATAAAGCTGATTTATTGAATAGTGATATGTTGTGAACTATTTCCACGTGTTATTCTTTAATTATTCAAGTTACTGATTAAATGATCAATATCATTTTGATAACTACTTCTTGAGTGTTGTTGGTTGATTATTTCAGTTAAAAGGTCTCTAGATAGAATGTCTTTAGTATTCACAATATCAGTTAATTAAACTATTTCGTTAACTTGATATTTATTTAAAACAAACATATTTAAATCTCAATTATTTAAAACATCTTGCTCTCAGTTGGGATAGATCTATATCTGCCTAATTGAGATAGGATTAAAATAGTTTATTTTGTTTGCATCTTAGAATAATATTGCATATAGATTAAATTCTACATCCTTAAAAAGTCCTCTTCCCAAAGAGGCAAAACTTTAGTTGTGGCTTGGCTAAGCCCAAATTAGCTTAAGGATCACTTTCTTGTCCGATCAGCAAGAGAAATGATCTGATGTCTCTTTCCCATTGATAAATAAAAGTCATATTTTAAGCCAATGGAGATTGAGAGAAGGTAACTGGACCTAGTTAAACCTGTCGGAGCCACCATTCCAAACGGAAAAGGAACTGATTTAAGGTCCGGACCAGCTGGTCATCCCCCATGTTGTTGCAGCGAATTTCAAGGCCTCAGCATTTTGGTGCTAGACAGAGGGCCTGAGACTTGTTTTCCTTTGGAGTCTTTATATTCTAATATTTTATTTTTATTATAATGACTCCTTTAAAACTTCCAATTTGGAGTTGTATTTCTAGACGAGCATCTTCTAATACTCCACTAGAAATAGTAAGACACTTGTCTCAAGTAAAGTTTAACAATAAGATTAATACTTCTGCATTTGATCATACTTTACAATTCATTCAAAATTTTCAAATTCTACTTTTCATGAAATTGATGAAGGGATTTTATGCAAGATTTTTACTGTTACATTCTTGGCAAAAGACATAAATTGGTGTAAATCACTTCGAGTTGCCTCAATCCACTCTTGGAAACAATTTTTTACAATATTCCTTTGTAAATTTGATGGATATATCTACGAATAGGTATGCGACGATTTTGAATATCTAAGAAGGTTTGAAGGTGAGTCTTTAATCGATTTTAGCATCAGGTTTCATTTAAACTGTTTAAAATTTAAAATTAAAGATAATCCTTCGAAAGAAGAATTATTAGATTGGTTTGAACATATTTGCGCTCTTCCTTCCATTCATAATCCATGTGAGATTATTTCAAGCTTTGATCAATCTCCTCCTAATTTCATTGACATAAGTAAAAATTTCAATATGGAGGTACAAAAAAATGATGATGAAATGGCCTCTATTTTGTATAATCAATTCCTTCAATTTCTACACATTCTTTACAGTATTGAGAAAGATCAAGGTGCACCTTTACATGTCAATGAATTTCAATCACGAAGCTTGGAAAATTTCACTGATCAATTGCAAGAAAATATTAGCAACACCCTTAAAGAAAATGCTGCTTTAAAATCTGAAAATTAGGATGAATTAGAATCAGAAAATCATATCATAATCTAGCAAGTACCAGCAGAGATTAAAGTTTCCAATAAAATGCAATCTGTTGTACAAATTTATGAATTCTTTCATGATGAGCAAATTTCAAATTCATTTCAACAAAGCAACATTCTTCAAGAAAGCATAAGTAGCCAAGAAAATGATTTTAAATCTGAAAATTGCAATGAAGAAAATACACCAGAGTGCTCAAATAGAGACATTTTCAAATGCATTGTTTCGGGTTCATATTTTTCTCTTTATCCTGATAATTTTTTTAATAGAAATTTAACCTCTCTTCACATTAAAGATATTTCAGAACGGAGAGGCTTATCTAAATCAATTGCCAATTAGTTTTTATCAAGATAGAGAATTAATTAATGATCATTCTTCTGACATTAATGAACATGAGCTTAATATTCCTTCTTGTTTTAATACATTGAATAAGATTGAAGGGATTTTAATGAATGTCTTGAAATCATTTATGATAGTTACTTTGACATTGAGGATGTTGATTTGTCTTCTTTACAATTGAATCCTCATGATCTAAGTCTAGTCACATGTGAAAATGAAGAACAATCTAATTTAGAAATTGTTCCAAATAGTACTCATTTTCAAACAAATAATCATACTTATGATTTCAGCATTCAAGATACCATTCCAATCTATGATTTATATAATGATCAAGCTTGCATTCCTATTCAGAGTCATATCATTCTCTCTAATTCACAAGTGGGTATCAATAATCATTCTAATTGCATTATTCTGCCCAATTCTTATGAAGAGGAAATTACTTTAAGTCACTCTCAATTGTGTTGTAACAATAATAGTAACACTAGTGTAAACTATGATTCAATTTTGTTATTTTTTCAACATTTAATTTTAACTTCGGATTTATTTTCTGTTTTTAGTCTTAGATTTTTAGATACTTTGTGCTGGCATATTGAGCAGTTCAATACTAAACACTCAATTGATGAATTACCTCAAGGGAAAAATCAAGATTCAAATTATAATTGTGAACATCAAAAGTTATTAAACTTCCAATTTAAATTAATGTTCATTCCTTATCAATTACTTCTTACTTCTCAAGGGCAGTGCCAAAAAGAGAGTGTATTTTCACTTTATGACCAGCAATCTAATTCAATTAATAATCTTCTGTTGAATTTATCGGACTTCCATCCATTTTTCATTGATCAATTTGAAAGACATTTGGAAAGTTTTCCTTCACAAAAGATTGTTAATAATTTAGCACTTAAACATAACACTAACAAAATCACACAGGCTATTGTTTCTGAAAGGTCATTTTTACAACATGACCTGTCATCTTCTCTTTTAAATCTCTCCTACTCAATAATGGAAATCCATCCAGATTTCTATGATCCAATTGAAATTCAATTGGAAAGGGCGTTTCAAGAGAAGGTAATGGTAAATAAACTACTAACAATAAAAATACATTATGCATTCAGATTTAGTTTTTGTAGTTTAATTATATTTGCATTTTTACTCATTTTTGACATGTACATACATACAGGAATTAAAATTCTTACATGGTTTCATTGGAAGTATAACTATACATAGTCATGTTTCCTTCATTAAGTTAGAAATAGGAATAGATTAATTTTCTTTTTTGTTTGCATTTATTTCATTATTTCAGATTTTCAATAAAACAAGTAATGAACCCAATTTCTTTTGGGCGTCCCATTTCAATTGTAGAAAATCAACCTAAAAAATTTTATAAGCTCTTGAATTATCAGATCATACTTATTTGTCAAACCTTCAATTTTCTTGGTTTTTAAAATTCGTAACATTGATCATGCATGAAGAAATTCCAAAAAATTTCTACCACTTGACAATTTTTTATTCACAAGTAATTCTAAGAACTCATTTTTACCATTCTTGTCTTCTGATGTAATTTTGGAAATTATGCAATTTTAAAAAATTCATTACTTAGCATTTTAGATTAAAATAAGTAGGTAATGTTGAACATATGCAAATTTTGAGAAAATTTGAGAGAACTTGAAGCTTCAAAGAGGTAAACTTACAATCAAAATTCTTCCAGGTATGTGTTTACAGGTTCATCATCATCTATTGTTTATTTTTCTTTCAAAGGTTGTTTCTTATTTCTATTTTGTTTTTTTTGGAGGTTTTCATTAATTTGAAAATGAAGACTCAAGATAAGGAAGCAGCCAGGTTTTTTCAAATCTGAAAGATGTTCAGGGAAGTATTTATTATTGATCTGAAATTTGAAGGATATCTAAATTTTGCATATATTTATTGAAAACCTGATAAGACATAATGAATTGTCGGAAGAAACATATCAAATCATATATTTCACAAACCCTCTTCATAAGGAAGATCTGGTAAAATTACTTTCCAATCAGATAATCTGACAATTAATTAAAATATCAAAGGGTTGTTAATTTTAAAGCAAAATTAAATCACTCACTTTCTTTTTTGAATTGAATACTTTAAGAAATCATAGACCCCATATATGGCTCATTATATATCGCAAATCGCATATCGGAGGCTCTGAAATGAGCATACACTAAATATATCCGATCTCCTGATATTCTCATTTCCTCCAATCTCTGATGATCTCTCTGTCTGATATCGCATTATATGTATCACAACATGTAATCAGAGGAAGCTCTTAACAATTCCTAATCGGAAACTTTCAATGCATATCCTCTGATATTCATTCTCTCTCATTTTTTGATCAAATTACTTCATTAAAATTGAGATGCTCATATAACTCGGACCCGATATGACATTTAAATCATTTTTATATACAGATATCACGTCCATTTATAAATCGCAAATTTGGTAGGGGCATGTATTTAAAAGTTTTTATGTCCCAAATCTGATATGAAATTAAAATTCATATAATAAAAATATCGGGTCCATTATTCATCGCACATCGGCGCATCAACGAAATTACATTTCGCATATCGGCAATTTTAGTAGTTATTGTTGAAATCTCACCCGGAAAGTTATATTAGTTGCGATGCGATAAATGACAAGGTAAGGAGATTGCAATGCTATGATACATATATCGCATATCACATGAGATAAGTAATATGTTAAACGATAGAAGTTACAACGAGCGATGTGGAGTTCGCTGTGAATTGCAAAATCGCAAAATTGCAAAATTGAAAAAGAGTTAAGTTTTGAAATCTACTGAAAAGTAAATTATAAAAGATGTGAAATGAAACCATGCGTGATTGTTCACTATTTGTATGCGCTGAAAAACCAAGGTTTCGTGCATATATTTTGATATTTGTAGTCACGTTGCATCATTCATTTACCTCATTTTCATTATCACAAGAATAATATCGGCGTTTCAGTTCATTCACAGGTTTTAAATCTTTTGACACGACTATTCTCCAATATCACATTCATCCCTTCGGAGTTTCCTAGTGCACATGCTCATCACGCGACATTGCCATCACAATAATTATATCGCATTACTAAACTCAAATAAATTTGTCTTCAAGATCTTTTGATGCGATAAACTTTGATATTTGACTTTCCACCATTTTCTTTTAAATTATTATAGAAAGAGCTCAATCGCATATCAGCAAAAATGGAAGTCGCGTATTTTAAGTTATGCACGGCAAAGAATCTCGCGATGCGAAAAAATTAACAAGGTAATGTACCGATGATTAATTCATATTTTTAATTTTCTTTTATTCTGAATTTTTCTCCATACTTATCATATAAAAATTCAGATCCTCTTTATATACTATTACATTATTCGGGATTTTGAATCAATTTCAATATTTTGGGGCTGATATAAATTCAGAATGGAAGAAGCAAAAAGAACATTCATTGCTACAATTCATAAAGAAGCATAACTTCATCCTCATTTCTGATTGAGTCAATTTATTTATGATTCCTTGAACATGAAACATTGCTTTCTTTTAGTTAAATGTTTGTTTTACTTTATGTTTAATAAAAAATGATTATGAGTCAATAAAACTTCTTCATGCTATTAATTCTAATTAAAGAAAGAAGTTAACTTGCATTGAAGAAAATCATCTTTCTCAGGTAAGTTTAAATGCAGTTCTCCAATGGTAAGTTTCATGTGCCCACTTTCATTTATTTCTATTTCTTCACATTTTTTGTTTTAGTTTTTGCTAATCTCGAATTCTGTTTTCAGGTCTTCATAAACCTTTCACACCTCTACCATATTAGTTTTCGAAGATCATTTTCTTTTGCCCTATGAGATTCTTGAAATAAGCAGTAATAATCCTCATCAAATCAGCTAAACTAGGGAGTTTCTGAACCTCTAGTCTGTATCTTTAAAGCATTACTTTTATTAGAAAATAGCTAAGATGCTTTTATGCAGGTTTTGTCATAAAAAATAAAATTTACAACATACAGAAACTTCTCATTTAGAATGTTATCTATCATAACTTCTATTCTCCTTCTACATTTTAAGAGCCTCATTTTTATATAACTCTACAAGATAAAAAAAATTAAAATTAAAATCTCAACATAGGAATGAACGTACATATGCTCATTTTCTTTTATAATCCTTTGTTGAAAAATTCATATATGCGATCTTGTTAAAGTTTAGCTTTTATTTTTTTCTTTCTTCATTTTTATTCGCTGATTTCATTTTTTACTTTAGTTTAGGAATTTTTTTATTTTTATTTTTTAAGTTTTGATTTGATTTTGGTGATTTTTTCATGATTTATGTGAAATAAATATTTCTTACCTTATAGTTGTTGATATACATGGGAAATCTTTTACTCTATCCATTTAAGGGAATTTTATTTATCATTAAAGGCATATCTTTATGGAACCATAAACCCATCTTGCTTTAAGTATTTTCATGGAGGAACACATATCTTTTCTAAGTGATTGAGTTTACTTTTTCAAAGAAAGCACTGATTTGAGTTTAATTCAATGAATCCCTCGCACCCCTCCACATAAAAATCTTCTGGTTGGTAGTTGTAGGGAAAGAATTTGGAGCAAACATTATGAAAGTATTATGTTCATTAAATATAAAATCTCTATTCCATCTCACCTCTTTCACTCAAATACATCATAAACTAAAAGCTTGCAAATATGCTTATCAAAAGAGTGAAAAAGAGGATACATGAGAAATACAAGTAAACCCGTCGGAGCTATGGACGCTCGCTGGCAACACGACTAGACTTGTATGGCATAAAATACAACTTTGTCGAGGTATTGTTCAGGCTCGCTGGCAGCGAATCGATGTCAGAGACAATCTTAAAATGGATATATGCTTTATCAAAAACTCTTATCTCTACCTTTTTCTATTTTTCACATGAGGAAAATTTAAAAAACAAATTTCCCCAAACTTGGATTCATCACTTTTACTCAAGTCTATTTTAAGTACTTATCTTTACAAACTCACATTGTTTAATCTATTTATGTGGGACCTATAAAAAAAATTTATTGTTAGACGATTTCGTGATTTCCATTATTTTTAACCTTTGGGTAAACTTAAGTTCATTACCTTTAGTCAGAGATAACTGGTTCTTCTTCCGCATGTCACCATTGTTGTGGTAAAACACAACCCCCCCATTTTTTACTTATGTACTTCAAATAATCGGGACCCTTGCTACAAAATTCTTGGCTAAACACCTTTTAGGATTTTGATAAAGTTAATTATTTTGTAAATTTGTCATTTTTCATTTTTTATCGGATTTCTATTTTGATTGTTTCATTGAATCTGGTTTTTTATAAGTTTTCCAATGATACTTGTTTCGCTTCATTAGGTCAACCGATTGGTAAATGACACTCCTTTGAAGTTTTGATTATTTTATCACTTGCATTAAAAAAATGTATAAAAATGCATGGTATTTCAAAATTTTACAATTAAAATAGTCTTCATTGTAAATATTAATTTTTAGTTAATTTTTACTAATTTATTTTATTTTATTTTTATTATTATTAACGGTCCTACAAAATGACCCAGCTAAATTATACAATAAACGAAAACACGTTTGAGGATCTTGGTAATTCACTCCAACTTGTTATTTAAAAAAAAAGTTGTCAAACCCAAAACCCTAAAATTGCAAAAAGTTGAAGTCTAAATTATAGGATGGTTAATCCCATGTGGTCCCCACTTCATAACGATCACTCTTCCAAAACAATCTCGATTTACAAAAAATGCCGCAAAAAATATGCGATGCAATATTGCGATTGCGATATATCGCAAATCACATATCGCAATACCAAACATCTATTTTTATGCATTCATTTTTAAAAAGGCCAAACTCCAATTGCGATTGCGATTTCGTTTTCATGTGCGGTGTTAAAAAAATTTAATCATAAAGTTCTAAAACTCCTTATGACTCATGCTCACATCACCCTCCATTGACTTCACCTCCACTCCTTATCCCTCCTTATTACTTTGTTAATACTCTTCCCTCCTCCCTAAGCTCTCCCTCTAGGCTTTCCCTCTCATGTGGATTTTATGTTTTAAATTTTTAACTATTTAATATATAATAAATATTATATTTTTTATATTTTAATTATAATGTATTATTATAATTTTAATATAAATAAATTATAATATTAATATAATATATTTATATTTTAAATAAATTTTAAATCATTTATTTTTATTAATTAATTTCTGCTTATAGTAAATTGAGATTAATAACATAATTGTAATTAATTAACATTAATAAATTAATAACGTTAATTTTATTTAGGATTAGAAATTAATTAAAAATTCTGATTTTTAGCCTAAGCAACAGAAATTCCAAATTTCTGAGAATTTTAATGTACCAACTTCAGAAGCTCATAAATGGAGTTTTACTTGGCCAAATAAGGCCCAGGATGGCTCATTAGAAAGATAAAATCATAGAGAACACTTCTGAAATTGTTTCATTTCTAGATTTGATCATTTATTGGGCCTAAAATTCAGCAGAAGATCAAGCTACAAATTTTCAAAACAAAGTCAATTTTCTGAGTTTTATTTTCTGCATTTAATTTGCTCACGACTTCTTCTAAGTGCAGATACATTCGTCAATGATATCCTTGACCAATTAGATCATCACATGCATCAATAGAAAATTTAAATTTCATTTTCAATTATTTATTTAATTAAGTTTTGATTGGATTTATTTTAATTTCCATATTTGGTATTTTGATTTTATTTTTACATTTTAATTTTGTTTTGATTTGTTTTTACGGAAAAACAGTTGAAGAGATGAGCAGAATAAGATCTCAATCAATGAGAAGGCTCTAGAAATTGAATAATATGATTTGAACCAATGAAAATAGATTGAGCAAAACCACTCTTCAAACAAAATTTCTTATGAAAAAATCCTTTTGAAAATATTATAAATAGCAGATTGCAAAATGTAATAAGGGTTTCTCTCTTCTGCAATTCTGAAATTCTTGATGGCACTATTGTCTAGAGGATTTAGAGGTGTAGGGTGAGCGGAGAGGAATCTCATATCTAGAGATTATTGAGGTTTTTCTTTACATTCTGAGTTATGTATAATGAACAGAGTCTTGCACTACTATAACTCTGATTTTGAAAGCAGAAGTTCAGGCATTGTAAAAGACTGTTAAAGATCGGAGCTGGAGAAATGGACTTAATAAATTGGTATTTATAATACTATTATTTTAAATGCTGGTTTCATTTTATGATAACAGGAATGTGTCAATTTACTCGCATACTTGTGCACTTCTGTTGGTATGAGTAATTTGCCTCAATTTATGTTATTATTTTTCTCTACTCTTATGGGTTGAATTTTGATTTCTGAGTAACTATTTACTTAGAAATCTGTTTTATAAAACAGATTTATTGAATAGTGATATGTTGTGAAATATTTCCACATGTTATTGTTTAATTATTCAAGTTACTGATTAAATGATCAATATCATTTTGAGAACTACTTCCTGAGTGTTGTTGATTGATTATTTCAGTTAAGAGGTCTCTAGATGGAATGTGTTTGGTATTCACAATATCAGTTAATTGAACTATTTTGTTAACATGATATTCATTTAAAACAAACATATTTAAATCTCAATTATTTAAAACATCTTGCTTTCAGTTGGGATAGATATATATCTGCCTAATTGAGATAGAATTAAAATAGTTTCTTTTTCTTGCCTCTTAGAATAATATTGCATATAGATTAAATTCTACATCCTTAAAAAGTCCTCTTCCCAAAGAGGAAAAACTTTAGTTGTGGCTTGGCTAAGCCCAAATTAGCTTAAGGATCACTTTCTTGTCCAATCGGCAAGAAAAATGATCTGATGTCTCTTTCCCATTGATAGATAAAAGTCATATTTTAAGCCAATGGAGATTCAAAGAAGGTAACTGGACCTAGTTAAACCAGTGAGGGCTACCATTCCAAACGGAAAGGGAACTGATTTAAGGTCTGGACCGGGTGGTCATCTCCCATGTTGTTGCGATGAATTTCGAGGCCTCAACAAGGAGATAAGGTCACGAGAATAACGCAGGGAGGGGTATGGGCATGGCAAACCTGCCATGACGAGATCTCAAAGGCATAGAGGATCATGCAGACAGAAGTCACGCAGGGGGAAAAATCATGGTAAAGGTGAGAAGGAGATGCTATGTTAGGAAAGGAGTTGACCAAGGGGTCTGCAACATGCTTTGTTGGCCAATGAGTCAGTTTTCCTATTGTTGGACCTAAGAATATGGTAGAACATGAGGTCTCCAATTTCTTTATTCAAAGTTTGACACCTTGTGATCAGTCTACTAAGAGAAATGTTAGCGGTCTGGGCTGATTTTAACATCATGTTGATGATTAATGCCGAGTCACTGAAAATCATAACCCTTTGAATCTTAAGTCTCTTTATGATTTGGAAGCCTTTCAGTAAGGCATGTGCTTCTGCTCTATTATTTGACAATCGACCTAATCCCCATTCGAAGGTAGCAACGCTACTGCCTTGCCCATCCATAATGTAACCTCCATCTCCTGTTATTCCTAGGTTTTCCTTTGAGGCACCGTTAAAGAAGAACAAAAGCCTTTTGATTTCGTCAAGCCACTCGATAAACTCTTTTTCTTTGATTCTGATCTTCCACTGATCCTTGTGGAGAGATTGGAGGGTAGGAGTTTTGTTGTACTTCAAAGGAGTGTCAAGAGCTCTTCCGAGAAGGATTCATCCTTCAACCTGCAGATCATTGAGGTTGAGATGACTGTTATTTTTTGCAAGAATGGTCTCAACAGTGAGGCACCATGCCTTGCTCTGCACTTTCCTGATGCAAGGTTTCCGTGTTTGAAAGGTAGCCTTGTTTCTCATAAGCCAAATGTTCCACAGTAGAACATGAGGAAGAGTGTCCCAGACTCTTTTGGCCATGTTCTTCTTATTTTTACCCCAAGGGTAGATCTTTTTCCAGTTAGTAATAAGATCCGAGACCGAGTTGTTTGCAAATAATTATTGGACTTTTAATATACTATTTAATGATATAATTTTTTGGACTTTTAATATACTAGTGATATCATTTTTTGTAGAAATTATATAAACATATGTATATCAATGGATACAATCCGATCAAACAATGTACTAAAGCAAGATACTGAATCCTTCTACAAATCAATTGCAGAAAATAAATATGATCGCCAATCACAACAAGTAAAGAAAGAAGCAAATTAAACCACAACACAGATATTTTCTCGAGGAAAGCTTGCTACTCAAAACCCCTCTATCTTCTATTGTATATTCACCATGGAATCATGAAACAATTACAATGCACTCTTCTCACAAGAGTCTCTCGCGCTCTCACAAATGTCTCACACTGACCCGGACAAAGTTGACCAACACTTAGCCAATTTCCTGCCTCTAATCACCCTGCCTTGCTTGCGCAATACATGTGGAATGCAATCCCTATTATTTAGGAATTTCAGCCTTCCAAAACTGTGCAATGCTCATGGGGAATCCAATGGATGTCTTGTTGCATGCGGGTAGCCTATTAATGATACAATTGATAGTTAACATCCCTTTAACCTTTGTCTCAACTGGGTATCCTACTGGAACTAACATGCATGCAATTATTAATAGTAAAACATCAGTTGCATGACAAATCACTGCATGTGAATTAATTCTAATTTAATTCGCTTGATCTCTCATTAGTGCAACAAACAGTTACAACTAGTTCAACTGACTTTAACTCAATAATTGAATTAATTTATTTCTCATGCATTAAACTAATGCATTAACTGCAATTCGAACTCCATAACTAATATAATCACTTTGCATGCCTTACCAACCACCCTCAACTCGAAATTCATGAGCTAATTGAGCTTATCACACTCAGTTAACTATTACAAGTGATTATGAAATAATATTACATTTTATTTTCCAATTTAATGAAGGGAAAAATAAATTAGACACACATTTGTTGTTGAATTTCAAACACTCCCTCTCAACAAGAAATGGATTATCTGCCACCCCAATCCTGCCTCTATGGTATTTGAATTTTCTCCTGGCGAGCACCTTCTTCAGAATATATGCATCATGATCTTCCATGGGAATGTACTGAAGTAACATAATGTGCCTCTGAACATAATCTCTGAGATGGTGGTACCGGATGTCTATGTGCTTGGACCTATCATGGAATACCGGATTAACCAAGAGTTTAATGCAACTCTGGTTATCATAATGTATCACCGTCAGATCCATCTGAGAACCAAAAAAACCAACCAGGATCTTTCTTAGCCAGATGGCCTCACATGCAGCCTGACTTGCTGCCATGTACTCTGCCTCGGCTGAACTGAGTGCCACAGATCATTGCTTCATGTTGTACCAAGAAACTGTTGTCAATCCTATGCTGAAGATCCCTCCTGATGTGCCCTTTCTGTCTGATGGACTGCTTGCCCACTCTGCATCCATGAAGCCTTGAAGCTTCGCTCCCTCTGTTTGTCTGTACCATAATCCATACTCTGTAGTGCCCCTGAGATATCTCAAGACATGCTTCCCTGCCTTCCAAAAGAGCTTGGTTGGCTTAACCAAAGCTTGACTCAGTTGGTTAACTTCGTAGAAAATGTATGGTCTGGTGCTCACCAAGTACATCAGTGAACCCACTAACTGCCTGTAAACAATATCATCCACTAATTCTCCTGAAGTAGCATCCTATTTCCTCCAATTTCTTGGAAGAGGAGTCTCTATGGGTTTACAGCTCTCAATGTGAAACTTACTCATAATCTCTTTGGCATACTTGCCTTGAGAAACAAATAGCTCACCATCCCGCTACCATATTTCCAAACCAAGGAAATAGTGAAGGAGTCTCATGTCCTTCATTTCGAATTCCCTTGCAAGAAGTTATCAGCTGCTCATCACCTGTCAAAATTAGATCATCAACATAAGGTAAGATAATCAGGAGCTTACCATCAACCATAATCTGGTACAGGTTTGAATCCACTTCACTTTTGGTGAAGCCCAACCTGGTAAAATAACTGTTAATCCGAGTGTACCAAGCACGAGGTGCTTGCTTCATCCCCTACAGTGCTCTCTTGAGTCGGCACACATGCGACTCACTCTCAAAGATCTCAAAACCTTCTGGTTACTCTATGTACACCTCTTCCTCAATAAATCCATTAAGAAACACAATTTTCACATCCATTTGATGTATCTACCACCCCATCTGCGTTGAGAGTGCAAGGATAGATCTAATCGATGAGTATCTCACAATTGGTGCGAAAGTCTCCTCATAGTCAATCCCCTCAACTTTTGAGAATCCTTGAGCCACAAATCTGCCCTTGTACTTCTCCAAACTTTCATTTGCTGCCTGCTTCACCTTATATATCCATCTAGATCCAACCGCTAATTTTTTGACCGGTCTTGGGACAAATTCCATGCATTGTTCTTGACGATGGAGTCATACTCCTTAACCATAGTGTCAACCCAAATTGGTAGCTGCACTGCTCCCTCAAAGGAGGTTGGTTCTGTCACAATACACTTTCTCATAAGAGCCATGTATCCAGCAAACCTGTCTGGAGACTGTCTCTGTCTGCACAGTGAAGTAGGTGCTCCTATATGCTATGTCACATCAATTCTCAATCTATCAGTTTCCGTGGTGCACCTTCTACCATTTATGGGGGATGGCTCTGCATGAGTGTTTTCTACCACTCAATGATCCTCCGCATGTGGTTGCTCCACATATTGAGGTTCATTCTTTGGAATCAAGATCTCCTCATCTGCATGCAAATCCAACTCCCTCTCAAGGGACAATCGCATGGCTTTCTCCTCATCAAATTTTATATCCCGTCTCACAACAGTCATCCCGTAGTTTGGAAAATACACCTGATAGTTGTGGGGAGTATCAATGTACCACACAAATATCCCAATCTCAGTTGTTGGTTCGAGCTTCTTCTTGGAGTCTTTGGTCACATGCACATAGACAAATGAGCCAAAAATTTTAAAATATGAAACATCAGGTTTCTTACCAGAAAAAGCCTCCTCTGGTGTACTCATGCCAAGTATCCGGTGAGGACTACGGTTCTGCACAAATACCGTTGTGTTGCATGCCTTCACCCACAGATGCAATGGTAGGCCCTAATCATGCAACATCGCTCGTGTTGCACCCACAATTATTCAATTCTTTCTTTCTGTGACCCCACTCTAGTGTGGGTTGTGAGGCGCAATCAACTCTCTCTGACTTCCTTCTTTGCTATAGAAGTTCTTGAATTCATTGGAGATGTACTAGCCACCATTGTCACTCCTAAGAGCCTTCACATGCTTCCCTGTATCTTTCTCCACCAGTGCTTTGAACTCAAGAAATTTTGAGAAAGTTTGATCTTTCTTTTGCATGAAGTAGATCCAACACTTTCTAGAAAAATAATCAACAAAGATCACATAGTACTTGTGCTTTGCTGTCGAAGTTGTAGAGAATGGTCCACACACGTCTGAGTGAAATCTCTCAAGGATTTCCGAAGCTCGGTTCTCCTTCTCGTGAAAAGTGGCTTTTGCATACTTCCCCATGGTACATCCCTTGCATGTGTTTAACAACACAAGAGTACCCTTGGGAAGACCCGTAGAAATCTGCTGCATGACCTTCAAGGCTCCGTGGCGTAGATGGCCCAATCTCTTGTGCCATAACTCACCCTCATCCCTGCTCACCACTTTGTCTGCCTTGCCCATCAATGTTGCGCAACCATATACATCAAGTTTATGGAGATTATTCACACAAATCCCAATCTTCTTGGCTTGTCCCGTGGCTTTGTGTCAAAGGAAATATTTCCCTTCACTGAAAACCACATCATAGCCTCTATCCTCCAACATTGCGACTGAAACTAAATCATTAGGGGAATTTTGAGGTCTGAAATGGGCCTCCTAAGGAAATAATAAAATAATAGCTAAACGAATAAAATAATATTTATGAATTTTCAATTCACTTTTTGCACCACAATCCATGTAACCATAGTTAAATTTTATTCAAAAGTTGTACCAAATAACATTAATAAAAAAATTGTATTGATGTGACTATAAATAAGAATGAGCTTTTCAAGAAAAAGTCATTATCATTGAACAACTAATGCATTTGTCCTTTGTACTTAAATAACTTAAAATAAAATATAAATATAAATTTATAATTTCTTAATTATATTGTATGCTATTAATTAAAAAAAATATTATTTAAATTGTATAATAACATGTAATTAATATACTATAATAAAATAATATAATATAATATAATAAATGCATAGGGATATGCATTGTTTCTTTCAAGAAATATGAAATGACAATAATATATTTTTATTTAGAAAGTGTGAAATGACATTTATTATGAGTACTTTACTTTGACTTTAAAAGTACTTAGAGCACTACTATGGTTAACCATGAGTTTTTATCCACCATTGAGAATGTGACAAGTAAGGACCTTTAACTTAAGCAATGCCACCTCAACCATTAGGGATGATGTCATCCCCTAAAATGTGATTGGTTCTCACAAAGTGAATTTTGATTGTACATTTTCCTTAGGAGGCCCATTTTAGACCTCAAAATTCCCCTAATGTTCTTTTTCAAGCCTGGTACATGCATTACATATTTTAATAAGAAGGGTTTACATGACTGTCTCTAGAAGGTAACTGTATCAATCTCGGTAGCACTATACCGCCCGTCATCACCAATTTTTATATGCATCTAGAGGTCCTTCTCTTCCAAGCTACTGAAAACTTCTTTGTCTCATGTCATGTGGAAAGATGCACTACTATCCAAGTACCACACTAATCCCATTGCACTTGACACCATGCATGCAATGAGCGAGAACTCAAGCTCAAATTGCGAGGCCAAAGCCTCACTAGCTGCAGATCCTAAGCCTTCTTGTTATTCTTCTTTTGTGGACAATTAATGGCATAATGTCCATGCTCGTGACAGTGAAAACACTTCACTCTAGACATGTCACACTTCTTGCCTTATTTGTCGGACTCAGATTTGGAATGGGATTTCTTTCCTTTCCCCTTCTTCACCTTAGCAGCCAAAGCGCAATTTTCTTCATCATCTGTCTTAGATGAAGATCCATCCCAATATTCTGCCTGAATTCTTCTTGTACCAAATCCAACCAAAGTCGTTCCCAATCTGGTAGCTTCTCCCTCCCATTAACAGAGTCCTGATAACTATGCCAACTCTTGGGAAGTCCTAAAAGAGATAGGCTCACCAAGTCATCATCCGCGACAGTAATTCTGACGCTCCCAAGCTCATCTCGACATTGTACAAACTTGGTTAAATATTTTGGAATAGTGTTGCCTTTCTCCATTTTGATTTTCCTGAGCTTGTCCTTCAGTGCCAATTTTCTATGATCACTGTTGCTCTGAAATAGATCTGTCAAATCCTTCCACATTACATGTGGAGTCGCTTTTCCATGGAGACTTGAGACAATGTGGTCTCATACTCCCTCCAATAAGATCCTCCTCACCTTTGCAACATTTTTTTGCCGAGCATCAAAATTTGCGGCATCTGCTGCAGTGGGTTTGGGAATGTCATTATCAATGAATTCTTTCAACCCATTGTCCTCCAGTACTGCCTCCATCCTGTTTTTCCACACATTATAATTGGAACTGCCCTTGAGTGCAAACTCCTATCTCAAGCCATTGAAAGCCATTTTGATCCTGATCCGCCTGTCGCACGAAGAATACTTTTGCAAATTCAAATTCTATTTAGTCACAAACTCAATTTGTTCTCCACTATAGTGATTTCCTGTGCTCTAATACCATGCATAAATTATACAAACATATGTATATCAATGGATTCAATTCGATCAAGCAATGTACTAAAGGAAGATACTGAATCCTTCTACAAATCAATTGCGGAAAATAAACACGATCGCCAATCACTACAAGTAAAGAAAGAAGCAAATCAAACCACAACACATATATTTTACTGGGGAAAGTTTGCTGCTCAAAACCCCTCTATCTTCTATTGTATATTCACTATGGAATCATGAAACAATTATAATGCACTCTTCTCACAAGAGTCTCCTGCACTCTCACAACTGTCTCACACTGACCCAGACAAAATCGACCAACACTTAGCTAATTTCCTACCTATAATCAACCTATCTTGCTTGTGCAATTCATGTGGAATGCAATCCCTATTCTTTAGGAATTTCATCATTCCAAAACTGTGCAATGCTCATGGGCAATCCAATGGATGTCTTGCTGCATGCGGGCAACCTACTAATCATACCACTGATAGTTAACCTCCCTTTAACCTTTGTCTCAACTGGGTCTCCTACTAGAACTGACATGCATGCAACTATTAATAGTAAATCATTAGTTGCATGACAAATCACTGCATGTGAATTAAATCTGATTTAATTTAATTGATCTCTCACTAGTGCAATAAACAATTAAAGCTAGTTCAACTGAGTTTAACTCAATAAATTGAGTTAACTGATTTCTCATGCATTAAACTAATGCACTCACTGCAATTTGAACTGCATAATTAATATAATCACTCTGCATGCCTCACCAACCACCCTCAACTCGAAATTCATGAGCTAACTGAGTTTATCACACTCAGTTAACTATTACAAGTGATTATGAGATAAGACTAAACATTTTATTGTCTAATTTAGCCTAAAGAAAATTAAATTAGACACACATTTCTACTTAACTTTTCAACATTTTTAGAAGATAGAAGTTTCTTTGATTAAAAAATGAATGACTACAAAATTAATTAAAGTAAATACAAAATTAATTAAAGTAAGTATTCAATGTCTCGTTGGTTTTAAAGAAAAAAGTGAAGTATTTGAACTTGTCACTTTTACATACTGTAAGGTTGTCATAGTGATATTGGCACAACGATGAACTTCAAGAGTGTCAGAGATCGGTACAATGATGAACTTCAGGAGTGCCATATTGATATTGGTACAATGCTGCAGGAGGTTTAATCCATTTATCACTTGGTTTTTTAACATATTTATTTCAATTGATTTAATATTTTTTTAGGGGTGTTATTTTTTTTTTTTTAATGTTTTGGGTTTTTATTGAGTTAGAATATATATATATATATATATATATATATATATATATATTTAAATAAAATTTTGATTTTTTTAGTGGTTTAAAATGAGTATTTGAATGTATAAATAGATTTATTATTTTATTTAAGTTTTGAAGCATTTGGATTTTGTAAATTTCACAATTCAAACTTGTAATTTCAATAAATCTTTGTTAAATTTTGGGTAAATTTGAGGTGAACATGGGCTAAAAACAAATTTTTATCCAATTTTAGATAAAATTAATCAAACAGTAAGCCTAGAAAATAACCAAAACATAAAAGATTTAAATTAGGAAGTTTTTAAATATATTCTTTGCCAATATAAAGGGATACATGATTAAAAAAATTGAATTGGGAAGTAGATTATTATTTTTTAACCAAATGAAATGAAATGAAAAGTAATATGAGTTGGAAGTGATGAATTCTAAATGATGTTGTCTAATTGTTAGCATTTTCAATTTTTAGCCGAAGCAATGCAATTATTCCCAATATTGTAATTTTAAGTTATTTAAATCACATTTTTGAATGTATAAAAAGATTTAATATTTTGGAAAACTCTACAAGTATTTAGGTTGTGTAGACCACACATTTTATATATGCAAGTTCCACCTTTGTTGAATTTCAGACAAAAATACTTGAAACATATCTCAAATAATACCAAAACATAAAAAGTTAAACTACACACTTTTAAATAAATAAAATAAAATTATATAAAAAAATTAAGATAAAATTATAAGTAAAATAATTTTTGAAATGAAATGTAAATTAAATTAATATATTTAGTATGAAATGTATAGCTAAACATTTACATGTACATAAATAATTAAGAGTATGCTTTTTAATAAAAAGTTGGATCTCAAATGTTTAAATTGCAGTATATTTATGGTCATTGTGAATTATAGTTTAGACATCTTTTATTTCAATATCATGGGAAAGAGGGTTTTTAGAAGATATATTTTTGAAATAAAATTATAATGGTTATTGTTAATAATGTTAAGTATTTATTTATTGGTTTATATCAAGTGGTTAGGATATTTTTTTATTTGGTGCTAATTTTGATAAGAGATATGTTGGCTAGTCTTGATAAGGCTTTAAGAGTAGGTGATATGTGAGATATAATTTTTTTGTGGGGTTTTAGACTTTTATGGCTTGTGAATTGTTGGATATACTCTTGTTGTTATAGTGGTAATTATTAGGTTTAATCCGAAATCTCATCCAAAATTCTCCATCCAATTATTCAATCACGTTTAAAAACAATGGTGCTAATATTTAACTTATTCTGTACTAGCAACTATCTAGATATACTCACTACATAAACAAATTTAATAAAACTACTACTCACAAATATAAAATGATAACTCTTTATGTAAATTAACTTAAACATAAATATTTAATTTCCCTTTTATCACATATTTTCCCTTATACAATAACTAATATATATATAATTTCACTGTTCAAACATTCACTCACAACTAAAATTAAAAAAAAAAAAATATTAATAATTTCACTATTCAAACACTCACTCACAAGGATAAAAACAAAAAATTCTCAAATAATATTTAAAAGATTAGCTAATTCATACCCTCAATCAAACACACAAGGATGAAACAAAAAATTCTCAAATAATATTTGAGAAAATTAGCTAATTCGTACACTTAATCAAACACTCCAGAATGAATGAATGAATGAATATATATATATATATATAATATTTTAAAGAGTAGCTAATTCATTTTTATTAAAAAATTTAATAGTTAAGATTACAGACCATGTGCCAATGAAGGTTAAAACCAAATATATATATTAAAAAATAAAAAATTAGTGGTGTTAAGTCGAGATTAATAGTAATGTTAAGTCGAGATTAACAGTAATGTTAGATGGAAAAACGATGTGCCCAGCAAGGTTGGAATTTGACAATAAAGTTGAAATTTGATAGACATTTTACCTATTATAATATTTTTAAAGTTAAAGATTTTACAAAACTTTTATAATGGGTGTTGAAATAAATAAACTGTAATTAAAAAAAAAAAAAACTATTTTTTGAAAATGTCATTAGTACTTTATTAATTTTTTTTTTTTTAACTTTGAAAATTACATTACATTTTTATATCAAATTAAGAATCTTAATATCTTCCAATTTATCTCAAATCTCTCTATCTTATTATCAATATGCTATATTCTCTTCAGATGTGAAACTTAGCTGGGAAGAGATCAATGGAGGAAGGAACGAAGAATCACATTAGATAGGATTCAAACCCTTAAAACATTAGCTAAATGAATTTGAGTTATATGATGTTTCTAGCTTTTTTTTAGTATCACAATGGTTTAACCAATTAGTTGAGTAGTTTATTTGTCATTAATTTAATCTGTTTTTTTGGAGTTGTCTATCGACGCAATAGACTAGCCTGGACGACATTATTTTTTGTTGTTGTCAGAATCTGGTAAAAAAGAATTCAAAAAATCATGTATTTGGAGTGTTTGAATTGCATTTTTGATGGTGGAAATGGATTCAGCGCCATCAAAAACCCTTAAAACACCAAATATACTGAAATTTAACAATTGTATTCCAAATTTAAAAAAATCTTTACCGAAATTTTTCATAATCTTACCAGAATATCTAGATTATTCTGTAAATTTTTTAGACTACGAAAGACCTTTCACTTCATCCATGTATTATCTCTGAAGTAAATTTTTATCGCTTTTTCAGTTGCTTAATTTTTTTGGTTACTTTGACTTAAATTTTATTTTGTTTTATGTTTTATTATTATTATTTTAACTCAACTTAAAAATGCGGTTGTAGCCAATAAACCCCACTGCAATTAACAATCCAAATCCAAATTCTATGATTAGTCAAACATGATTTAAAACACATGCATTTGAATGATTCACACCTTTAGGGCTTTAATTTATAAATTTAGAAGTAGGTTCCATAATTAGATTTCTTTTATTTATATTTTACTTTTTATTATATTTTATTTAGTTAATTTTTGTAGTGTTTTATTTATTGAGCTTGAATGCAAGCTATAATAATTTGTCTTATTCAAAGGAAATTTGAGAAAAACGCCGACTCGCTCGCGCCGGGGCTCGGTCCCCCGCGCGCAACCGCTCGGGGCGCGTCCCCCCGCCCGCCTATCCGGCCGGGCCGCCGCGTCCCCACGGCCCTTGGAGCATTAGATCCACCCTGGATCAGCTCGGATCCGCTCTCCAAGACCCAGATTCCACCTCCAACCATAGACTCAGATTCCGCCTCCGACCCATCCAGATCTGCGCTCTCCGGATCTGTGTCTCGTTCGTATCTGCTGCTCACCTCTGCTGTGCCTCAGTAGCTGCTTGACCTCAACGATGCCATTCTTAGCTGGAGAAGGAAAGGAGTGATTCTGATTTAGACTATGGAGACCCAAGGCTCGCCTCTCGGGCCCTCTCAGTCCTCTCCTACGGATGACTCTGCTGCGTTCTCTTCCCTGATCGCTTCGCTGCCTATGAAGAAGAAGCCTGACGTCTCAAAGTTCGTTAAGAAGCTCAATGATGTACCAGAGGTAAATCTACCCCCTGAGGGACCGATCCAGGTCGCCTTATCGCTTGCAGATCGTGCCCTGGTGGGTCAATTTACGGGCCTCTGGCCCTCACCTAAATCAACTGAAAACTGGGTCGTCAAGAACTGGATCCCGTTAATCAAGAATAAAGTCACCTCGTACTTTCTTGGAAGAGGCTACTTCCTGTTCGAATTCAATACCAAGGAGGATAAAGACCTGATCTTCAGAAATGGACCCTATTTCATGGGTCCTCAGGGTCTCTACCTCAATAAATGGACCCCGGACTTTGATCCGGCTGCGGATGTCCCGTCGGCAGTCCCCGTTTGGGTTCGGCTTCCTAATCTTCCGGTACACTGCTAGAACTGGGACTCTCTCAAACATATTGGCAACACATTGGGCAAGTTCATCGACAGAGCCAACAACAATGATCAATACGATTGCGCCCGGATCTGTGTCGAGGTAGATCTAGAGGTGGGTCTCCCGGAGGCCATCAAACTAAAAGTTGGAAGCTGGACGCATGTACAAGTTCTGGACTACGAACAGCTCCCATTCAAATGTCGCAAATGCCACATCTACGGCCATTTTGCTAGAGGATGCCCGAATAAAAGCGAAGCAGAAAAAGGAAAGGAGGAAGGATGGAACCAAGTCAAGAGGCCAAAGATTAACTATAAGAAACCTGGGGCACAAGGATCTCAATCTGCTGCTGCACAAAATGTAGCCCAGTCAAGAAGTCAAGAAAATAGGTACGAGATCCTCAGCTCTGCGGAAGAAGCTCCAAGGGAAGGAGAGAGGCCCGATAAACCAGCAGAAAAGTCGGCTTCAGCAGGAACAAGACCCGAAGAGAGCACCATGGCAAGGGATAAAGAAAAGCAAACAGAAGCCTCCGAGGAGGAACAAGATTCAGAGGAGTCTGAGGAAGAAGGAGAAATCGGAGACATGCAGACTTCGGTCAGAAGATCGGCAAGGGGCCGAAAATCTGCAAGAGAGAAGAGAGATCAGGAAACCTATAAAGACAAGCTCCAGGGCAGTCAGCCCACGTTGGAAAAACTTCTCAGCAAGAATACGAAGACATCTAAAAATCAACCCCATGGCTCCAGGGGAGCCTCCCATCAAAGAAATAAATGATGAAGACCATCTCCTGGAACTGCAGAGGAATGGGGAGTAAAGTAAAAGAAGAAGCAGTGAGAAGTTTAATAAGAAGAGAAGCCCCGGACATTCTTCTGATTCAGGAGACAAAGATGGAGGATAAAGAGTTTCTCCAAATCAGCAAAAAGTTTTGGAAAGGAAGCAGCGGACTAGCAGTATCATCAAGAGGAGCCTCTGGGGGATTGGGCTCTCTCTGGAATCCCCTCAAGTTCAGGCTAGTCAAAGAGGTGTGCAACGGCCATTGGCTATTCTTGAAGCTACACTCTGCAGAAACAAGGGAGGATATTTGCCTGTTCAATGTCTATGTACCTAATAATATAGGGGAGAAAAAGGAGTGCTGGGACTCCATTAGACATCTAGCGGAGACTGAGAACCTGGGAAACCTCATTATTGCCGGTGACCTAAACATCACTCTACGCTTGGATGAAAAGCGAGGAGGCACAATCGTAAGGGACCCAGCAAGGGAGTGGGTGGAAGATCTCATGCATGACTGGGATCTGCTCGATATCCCTCCAGATAACGGTAAGTACACCTGGACCAATAAAAGAATAGGCCCTGGTCATATTGCTGCTAGACTTGATAGATGTTTAGTGCAGAGTTCTTTTCTTTTTCTTGGAATAGAATCTAGGTTGCACATCCTTCCTTGCAGTGTATCAGATCACAAGCCCATTATGTTAGAGATGTCAGGCCAAAAGGATCTGGGTCCCATTCCTTTCAGGTTCAACGCCCTATGGGTTAAGGAGCCTGAGTTTTTGAATCTGGTCCAGGACAGTTGGAAAATTCCAGTGAAAGGTTCTCCCTTCTTCATCTGGGAAGAAAAGCTTAGAAGATTGAAAGGTGCCCTCAAATCATGGGCCAAAGCTCTTCCCACCCCTGCCCAAGAGAGAAAGCAAGCCCAAGTCAATCTTATTCAACATCAAGCCCAAAGCGAGGATGTTGAGATCACAGCTGAAGTCTTAGACAAGGAAGAGGCGCTCCAGCAAATCTATCACAAAGCCTGCCTCACAGAGGAAGAATACTGGAGACAAAAATCCAGGAGTCTATGGCTCAAAGCGGGTGATAGAAATTCTGCCTTCTTCCACAAACAAGCTCAAGCAAGAAAAATTTTTAATTCCATAGCGGAAATCAAGGATGGCAACTTGATCCACAAGGACAATGAGAGCATCAAAAAGGCAGCATTCAATCACTTCCAAAATCTCTACAAAGAAGAGGGAGAGGCTAATTCAAATTCCAAATTTTTGGAGGCAATTCCTTCAAGGATCTCCCCATATACAAATCAGCAACTCGAAGTAAAGATCTCCATCCAAGAAATAAAAGAGGCCCTAGACAGTATGGAGCCTGACAAAGCCCCAGGCCCGGATGGCTTCACGGCCAGATTTCTTCAAACTTGCTGGCAGATAGTGGAGAAAGATCTCTACAAGATGATCCTGAAATCACAAAACTGCCAAAAAATTGGAGGCAGCACCAACTCTGCCTTTCTTGCCCTCATTCCCAAGGAAAAGGGCGCAAAATAATTCAATCGGTTTCGCCCAATCTCCCTTTGCAACATAGGATACAAGCTAATTACAAAGGTAATTGCAAATAGGTTAAAAGGCATCCTTCCAACAATTATTCCTGAGAACCAAGGAGGATTTGTACAGGGGAGACAGATAGTCGACAACTACATACTGGTGCAAGAGGCGATACATTCAAGCCAGCTTCGCAAGGAGAAGGGTATGGTGATCAAATTAGACCTGGCAAATGCCTCTGATCGGGTAAGGCAAAGTTTCCTTTGGGAAGCCTTGAAAAAGTTTGGCTTTGGTCAGGGGTTTGTAAATTGGATAAGAGCTTGTATAGCTGACCCTTGGATATCTCCCTTGGTTAATGGGCGGGCAGCTGGCTTCTTCAAAGCCTCAAGAGGCCTCAGGCAAGGCTGCCCCCTCTCTCCCCTTCTTTTCGTTCTTCAAGCTTCTGCTCTAAGCTACTTCCTAGATCACAAAATGGCAGATCAGGAGATCCTGGGACTTAATATAGCCCGAGGGGTGAAAAATGTAAATCATACTCTCTTCGCAGACGATACTCTCCTTCTAGGGGCAGCCTCGGCAAGGTCTGCTCTAAGATTTAAGGAGATGTTAGATGATTTTAGTGAAGATTCAGGAAGCAGCTTAAATAAAGGGAAATGCAAAGCTTTCTGCTGGAACATTTCTGTTCACACACTAGCTGCCATATCCAGAATACTGGGCTTCAATGCCACCCTCAGTTGGTCCTCCTTTAACTATCTTGGCCTTCCCATCTTCCGTAACCTTGTCTACAGTAGAGACTGGACTCCTTTATTGGACAAATTTAAGGCAAAAATTCAGGCCTGGGGTTTCTCTTGGTTAAACCTTGCAGGCAAAACTGTCCTAATCAAATCAGTGCTCTGCAGTTTACCCATTTTTCAATTTTCTGTGCTCCTAGCACCCTCTGGAGTTATAAAAAAATTGGAAGCCTTTGTCCGTAGGTTTTTCTGGAAAGGAGGCAATCTCAATGATAAGAAAATGCCGCTGGTTAGCTGGGAGAAAATTGGCAAGCCTCTGATGGAAGGAGGCCTCAACTTCAAAGATTTTGGCCTGCAAAATATTGCCATGGGGGCCAAGCTCTTCTGGCGCCTCATAGCACCGCAACCAGGCTGGGCGCAAAAAGCCATTTGGAGGAAATACCTCACAGGAAAAAGGATGAGATCTCTGGACTCTTCTCTTCCACTATCTGGCTCGCACCTGGTTAAACGCTGCCACAAGGCAGTCTCTCTTATCAAGGATCGAGCCTACTGGATATCGGGCAATGGAAAGGAAATAAGTATATGGGATGACAGCATAATGCTGCACCCCCCCATATCATCGCATAGATCCCTTCACACTCTGCGACAGTGGCTTGATAGCGCAGGCTGCGTAAATTTATGGGATATTTCGTTGTGGACAGAACGTTGTTGGCAGCGTTGGAACCTCCCCCCCGTGCCACCAAACTTAGCGCAGGACAGCCAATCGCTGTTAACTCTTCTCAATGGCAAAGCGCCTCTTCGTGCAGACAGAAAAGATACACGGGGATGGGGAGCCGCCCCTGGCAATTACACAGTCGCACAAGGTTACAAAAGTCTGCAGGAGCGTCCATATGTCGCCCCCGATCCAGCAGTTTGGAAGGGGCTGTGGAAATACAAATCGATGCCCAAGGTAGACATGTTTTGTTGGTTACTCTGTCACAGAGGCATCCTAACAGAGGATAAATTGAAGAAAAAAGGCTTTCAAGGCCCATCGAGATGCCATTTGTGCTGCGAAAATGAAGAAAGTGCCCAGCACATCATCCTAGACTGCAAATTTGCAAAAGAACTCTGGCAGATCCTGCTGAGTTACTGGAAAACAGAGTTCTCTCTCCCTACATACATTTCTGACATATTTGCTCACTGGCAGACATGCTACCCAGGAACTCTTCCAAAAAACGAGAATTTTAAAGCAGCATGGTGCACTTTGCCAAAATTCATATGCTGGCAAATCTGGTTGGAGCGCAACAGAAGAGTGTTTAGAGATGAAAAATCAACTCCTCAGCGCATCTCCATCAAAGTTAAAAGCCTATGGAAAGAAAATTTGGGTGAGTACATGTCGGAAGCGAACTTATCTCAATCTGATCTAGATTGGGGTGGCTCGTTGGGCCTACACATCGCTGGGGAAGCAAGGCATCATAAGAACAAAAAAGAGTGGCAATTCAGAGGGAAGGAACAGGAATTATCAGATCTGCTCACCAAACAAGCCAGATATTGTTTATTTTTCGATGGGGCAGCGAAAGGCAACCCCGGTTGGGCGGGAGCAGGAGGAATTATAAAGAACAAAGAGGGCATAATTGTGACCAAGTACGCCTGGGGTCTTGGACATTCCACCAGCATTCAAGCTGAAGCCATGGCACTGCTACAGGGGCTTAAGCAAGCAAAGAACATCGGCGCATCTGAATTAAGTGTTATTGGAGATTCCCAGTCAATCATTAAAATCCTAGTGGAAGTTTCTCCTCCGGCAGATCTTAGACTGGCAAGAGCAGTTTTAAGAATTAGAAACATGGTGAAGTCTTTTCGTACAGCAAGCTTCCTCCATGTACTACGAGAAAATAATAAAGATGCAGATCTGGAAGCTAATAGGGCAGTTTCCCTTCCGGAAGGCTCTCTTATGGTAGATGAAACTGAGGAGTGGGATTCTATTCCATAATTCTGAAATGTTTTTCTGCATCATTCTGCATCAGTTTGTGTGTGTATTTAAACTAGGAAAAATAACAAAGATTGACTCTTTAGTCTCGTGTAAGAATTGTAGATTCTCAAAACTTGGGGTCTACGAGAAGACCAGGGTAGAAAGACTACATGCTAAGTCTACTTATTGTAACCTTTGAAGGCAGTTGCCCACTTCTTAATACAAACTCATATCCGTTCTTGTAAAAAAA